>CAWUDS030005002.1:0-66169 GCA_963859935.3 Lathyrus sativus | reverse complement strand
GATAAAATAAAACAGTATTTGCAGGAGCCTCCTATTTTGATACCTCCAGTGGCAGGGAGACCCTTGATTATGTATTTGACAGTTCTTGAGGGAAGTATGGGTTGTGTTCTCGTCAACACGACGAGACAGGGCGAAAGGAGCATGCGATTTATTATTTGAGTAAGAAGTTTACTGAATGTGAATCTCGATATTCAATGCTCGAAAAAACTTGTTGTGCGCTAGTCTGGGCTGCCAAGCGTTTGAGGCAGTACATGCTGAACCATACAACCATGCTCATCTCGAAGATGGAGCCTATCAAATATGTATTTGAAAAGCAGCATTATCGGGGAGAATTGTCCGTTGGCAGATGGTTTTGACCGAATACGACATCCAGTATGTCTCACAGAAGGCTATAAAGGGGAGTGTATTATCTGAGTATTTGGCAGAGCAACCTATTGAGGACTACCAATCGATGAAGTTTGATTTTCCTGACGAGGATATCATGTACCTGAAGATGAAAGATTGTGAAGAACCGTTGCCGGACGAAGGACCAGAATTGGGTTCCAAATGGAAGTTGATCTTTGACGGAGCTGTAAACTCCTATGGTAGCGGAATATGGGCAATCATCACTACTCCACATGGGTCGCACATACCATTCACTGCTCGATTGACCTTTCCAATAATGAAGCCGAATACGAAGCTTGTATCATGGGGCTTGAAGAAGCCATTGATTTGCGAATCAAAAATCTGGATGTATATGGAGACTCAGCTCTGGTGGTGAATCAAATAAAAGGAGAATGGGAGACACGTCAGCCCAATTTGATACGTACATGAATTTCGCGAGGAGATTGTTGCCCTTCTTTGACAAGGTTGAATTGCATCATGTACCGCGAGCAGAGAATCAAATGGCTGACGCTCTGGCCACATTGTCTTCCATGTATAAAGTCAATTTCTGGAATGAGGGCTCCCAAAATTGTTATTTCCCGGCGTGATAGACCCGCCTTCGTATTTGCCATTGACGACGCATCTGATGATAAACCCTGGTATTTTGACATCCATAATTTCCTAAAAAACAAAGAATATCCGGCTGGGGCATCCAGTCACGATCAGAAGACTCTCAGGAGATTGGCGGGTAATTTCTATCTGAATCCAGACGGTGTCCTATACAAGAGAAATCACGACTTGATGCTACTACGTTGTGTAGACGAGAAAGAGGCGAAGTTGCTCATGAAGGAAATACACGAGGGTACATTTGGTACGCATGCCGGTGGGCATGCCATGACGAGGAAGCTGCTGCGGGCAGGTTATTATTGGCTAACTATGGAAACCGATTGTTTCAAGTTTGCGAAGAAGTGTCATAAGTGCCAGATCTATGCAGATAAGATCCATGTGCCTCCGAGTCCTCTGAACGTGATGTCGTCACCGTGGCCATTCTCAATGTGGGGAATCGACATGATTGGAAAGATCGAGCTGACGGCATCTAACGTACACCGTTTCATTTTGGTAGCAATCGATTATTTTACCAAATGGGTGGAAGCGGCATCCTATGCAAATGTGACCAAGCAGGTTTATCAAGCGAGATATCATTTGCAGATATGGAATCCCCGAGCGGATAATTACCGACAACGGTTCGAACTTAAATAACAGAATGATGAAGGAGCTGTGTCAGAGTTTTAAGATCGAGCATCACAACTCCTCCCCTTATCGACCCAAGATGAATGGCGCTGTTGAGGCGGTCAATAAGAACATAAAGAAGATTGTTCAGAAGACGGTGGCGACTCTTCTGTTCAGCAGACGTTGGATCCCAAATGCATAAGGAACTATCGCAGTCCTTAGCAGCTGGCGACTCTGCTGGGGATCCAACGTCCCCTGGTTGCTAAGGACTGCGATAGTTCCTTATGCATTTGGGATCCAACGTCCCTTAAGCGAGTCAATCCTAACATTTGTTTTCCCGTCGAGGAATTTGTATGGATTTACAATTATGTCATTTATTGGGGGTTGTGAAGGGTGTTCTATTATTGAGAGATAAGTCGGACCTGGGCTTGAGTGTACTTAGAATTAGAGTGGAAAGTAGCGCGCGCCCACTTGCTTTGCAGGTCTTGGTGTCCCGCAAAATTCACACTCAGACGAGGTTCCTCTGGTTGGCCTCCTGTCCCACCCTTTGGGTGGCGTGGGTTGCTGGTTAGTTAAATTGTCGACTCTGGGAACCGATCAATTGGAAGTTGGCTAAGTGAGGCCTCTTCATAATTTGATGATGTCACTCCTTCTGGGAATCGTATCGTCAACCCTGAAAGTCTGTGACGCCGACGACCGCATAGGATGCCATACCATTGTAAGTTATTAGGACACCTACCTGTGAGAGGGTTTTGGGACTATGCAGGTAACTAGACCTCCAGATACCGGTTTGTTTCTTGATTTGAGATTCAGGATATTTATGGACAGTTGAGGGGTCTATCAGAGACCAGATTGGAGTGATGTTATTGGGTCTATCAGAGACCGGGATTGGAGCTTCGTATTGGGTCTGTCTAAGACCAGAGTTGAGGATTTCTGGATGGTCTGTTTGAGACTTATGATGTGGTTTGGGCTTCTTAGCCATGGCACCTGGTTCCCTTGTTGCATCTATTTGCATTGCATTGTTGCATAACCATTATCATGTGCATTTCATTAACGTGTGTCTGTGCTGCAGGTGCATTTGCAATTTCCCTGATTCTAGCGTCCGGATTTCTGATTATTGATCATGGCTAGCTTGAGAAGGACAGTTGCATACAAATTACCAACCCCTGATGTTATTCCCCTGATTGGTTTGATTTTCCTTGCTGAGGAGGATGTCCAGAGAAGCTTCAGGATGAGTTACGGAAGACTGTTGAGGTTGGTTCGTATACCAACTGAGGTTGAGCTGGATGGGCTGTATACATTGATGCAATTTTATGACCCTGCCTTGAGATGCTTCACTTTCAAGGACTTTATTTTGGGGCCCACCTTGAAAGAGTACGCAGAGTTTGTTGAGCTGCCCGTGCAGAATAAGGTTCCTTTCATTCACTTTGACGCTAAGCCTAGGTTGGAAGACTTAGCAAAGGCTTTACACTTGGACGCTTCTGAGCTATTGGTGACTTCTTCGCGCGGGGTTCCAGTCTTCTCCCTCCAGTTCCTGATTGGTAAAGCCCAGGAACACGCCAAGAGTGGATGCTGGATAGTCTTTAATGTTGTGTTGGCTCTGTGCATCTATGGGATAGTATTGTTTCCCAACATTCCAGATTTTGTGGACTTTGACGCCTTTCATTTGTTTGCCGCTGGCAACCCTGTACCCACATTGCTCTTCGTTGCATTGCAAGAATGAAAAGAGGAGAGGGAAGAGTGTTCACTTTTGTGTGCCATTGCTGAGCATATGGTTTGAGAGCCACCTTCTTAAGAAAAAACCTTTGGTGGAGGTTGCAGATACAGCTAACTGGCCGAAGCGCCTGATGAGACTCTCTTCTGAAAACATTGATTGGTTTGACAGGGATTTGCTAGGGTCTGAGGTGATTTTCAGTTGCTCTGGATATCCAAACGTGCCTTTGATAGGAATGAAGGGATGCATCAATTATAGTCCATCTCTGTTTGTTCGCCAATCTGGATATGCATTGAAGGATCCACCTAGGGAGGGAGAAGTACAGGAATCTCTGTACTTCACTGGTGATGTGAACGGAGAATTATTAGCCCAACTTCAGCACGCTTGGATACGCATCAACAGGAGAGGGAAACCACTATTGGAAAAGAACAACAGTCAAGCTTACGCACCGTACAAAGCCTGGGTACAAGAAAGAGCAAAACAGTTGCTAATACCGTTTTCAGCTGTACCAGTCCATGTTCCTGTTCCAGTTGTAAAGGAACCAACCACCGTTACCATGGAAGTATATGAGCAAGTTGTAAAAGAGAAGGAAGCCTTGCTGTTGGCTAATGAAGAATTAGAGAAAGAACTGGCTCAGCTCAGAAGAGAGAAGAATGAAGCAGCATACTCTCTCCAACATTTCAGTCTTCGTTGAATGCTGGTTGAAGAGAAACAGAAACGGGAGCGTCTGGGAAAGGATTTCAAGAGTTCACATGATATGCTTGAATCAAAGAAAACGGCACTAGACGTAGCTTATCGAGAAATCTCTTCCTTCAGCAAAACGTGGAATGCCACGCTGACCAATAACAAGGAAAGGGAGGACAAACTAAAGCAGCAGATTTCTGACTTGGAACACCAGCTGAAGACTAGCAAGCTCAAATACGAAGAGGAAGTTATGGCTAGATGGGCTCTTCAGGACGCATTGAACGAGGTAGCCAAACGCAAGAAAGAAGCTCGTTCCCAGAAGAGAAAGGTTGATGATTGCTTTGGAGACGGTGAATGGGAAGAATCTATCGAGGATTTGAAGCGTGTGATCAGGCGGGGTGACGCACTGATCGAAAGATTGCTTGCTCAGCCGGACCATCCAAACACCAAAAGGCTATTGAAGGAGTACAGGGGCTACGAAGCTACTTGACTTGATTTGTATATTGTTGTTTTGAGCTGACCATCACCAGGCCTGTTGGTTGGGGTCATGCCTTCTATTGTACTACCTCACATTGATGTATAACTTTGCCCGATCAGCTATATACAAGTTGTTCCGTCTTCTGTGAATGATTATCAGCCAATTATCACCGCACTGTCACGGCACGACACGACACAGAGCACATGGCACTAGAGTTGGGAAATAATGCGCCCTAACGCACAGATACATATTGCATTGCATGTGCATACATATTGCATTTATCAGCTAATTATTGAAACTGTATCTCATCTTCTGCATCTCGACAGGTTTACAGAATTGCAAGTCAACGTCCTCATCGGTATCCCACTCACACAAACTGTAAGAAGATTATGGATCAAGTACAGCAAGAGATGCAGGAGATGCGGGAGAGGCTCACATAGTTCATGCAGACTATGGAAACGGTTATGAAGGGGCAGGAAAACCTGCAGACTCTGGTGTTACCGCTATTGGCAAAGGCAAATGGAGGTGGTAACGAGGACCACCACTCTGTACAAGTTGAGACTATTCATGGAGGCAGTGTGCATACTCCTCCGCCTGTAGTGAACCCTCCTGTGGTAAATGTGTCGGGCGCGAATGCGAACAACGGGGCTTGCACCGGAAATGGTAACAATGGAGTTGGAAATGAAGTTGTTGTTAATAATGTTGGACTCAAGGATGCCAATCTGGGGGCGTCAATAATAACGGAGATAATGGTTTCGGAACGCGGGTTTCGGATACAATGAGCAAGGCTTTGGCTATGGTGGTCAGGATGGCAGGTTTGGCTTTGGATACGACGGTGCCGTATGGTTAACCAAGGTTATGGAGGAATGGCTAATAATGGTAACGGCACTGGATTCGTTAATAATGGGTATGGACCGGCTGGTATCAATCAGGGATACGGAATTAGAGGTCAAGGACCAATGATGAATCAGAATGTATTTGGCCGCAATCAAAGGTACGATGGCTTTGGCAATGAAAATGTCAACTGGAACGAAGATCAGCAGGAAGATGCATTCTCTGGTAGAGGTTTTGACGGTCCTGTAGACAACACGCAGCGAATTAAGATGCTCGAGGAGCAGATGAAAGGTGTTGTGAATCAAAGTGCTTCTGGTTTGGACATGACCACGATGGAACTGGTACCCGGTCTGAGGGTACCTTTGAAATTTAAGGCTCCAACTTTTGACAAGTACAAGGGAGATACTTGCCCAAGGTTCATGTGCGGTCGTACTATAGAAGAATGTCGGCTTTATTCGAATGACGAAAGAATGCTGATGCATTTCTTTCAGGACAGTTTGTCTGGTCCTTCTCTTGAATGGTACATGGGTTAGAGCCTACCCAGATAAAGGCTTGGAAACAGTTGGCCGACACATTTGTGACGCATTATAAATACAATAGTGACTTGGCCCCGAATCGGATCCAGTTACAGGGTTTGTCCCAAAAGAAAGATGAAAGCTTCAAGGAATACGCGCAGAGATGGCGCGATATGGCCGCACGAGTTCATCCTCCGCTGGATGACAAAGAGATGAATGATATGTTCGTAGGGACATTTACTGTTCCATACTTCCTTGGGTAGTTTCTCGGACTTAATCTTGATGGGTGAGAAAATCGAAAGTAATATTAAAGTGGGCATATTCCGCGCTGAGGAATCCACTTCATCGGGAAATAATAGAAAAGGTTATGGTGGTCGCCGTCAGGGTGACACGAGTGCAGTATTCGGAGGCCGAGGTCGAGGCCGAGGTAGAGGACGTAATCACTACAATCATCCGCAACAGGTGGCAAGTGTCACAATTCCATTCCCTCAGCAATCAGTACCGTTACAGCAGATACCGCCGCAACAACAACCACAGCAACAACAACAGCAGCAGAGACCTAACCAGGGTCAAAGGAGATTTCCTAACACGAGGCCGAAGAGGGTTTTTGATGTACCTCCTTATACATATGCGGAATTGCTTCAAACATTGCTGGGTTTGAATTTAGTAGAAAAGAGGACCATGGCGCCAATGACGGGTACCCCTCAATTTGGCTTTGATACGAATAAGAAATGCGAGTTTCACTCCGGAGCTCCTGGCCACGACATAGAGACGTGTCATGCTTTCAAGCATGTGGTACAAGATCTGCTAGATAGCAAAGTCATCAACTTCGGGTAAGCTGGCCCAAATATCTTGAATTCACCTATGCCCAATCATGGGGCAAATGCTGTGTTGACAGAGGAAGAACTGAATTTGGTATTGAGTGTCGATGAGCTCAAGACTCCACTGTGCGAGGTTAAAAGCAGATTGTTGAGAGGAGGTGTTCATTCGGGCTGTGATGAGTATTGTCTGGATTGCCGGGCTCAAGAGGGGGCTGCATTGAGTTGAAAAGAGGTATTCAGGCTTTGATGGACGAGGGTAGATTGCAGTTTGACAGCACAGTCGTTGAGAAACCTGCGAAGGTTATGATGGATGAGGCTAATGATGTAGCGATGGTGACTATCCCACGAAAGACGATTACTATAACGGCGCCAGCCAGGCGGCCAACGATCACCATCACAAAAGCGGGGCCTGTCCCGTATGAAAAACTAAAGCCGTACCCTGGACCTACGGATTGGAAGCCTACTGCAATGGCGAGAAGATAGAATGGAATAAGCAACCAGCTGAAGGTGTTGACAACGTTGTTGGAACTGGTGGGATGACTCGAAGTGGAAGGATTTTGGGTCACCAGAGGTAGAAGCTCAGCGTTTGGCTCGAGGAAAAGAAAAAGTGAACGAGGGTATACCTGTACAGAGGAATGAGAAGGAAACGTCACTGAAGGACGTAGAGGAGTTTATGCGTCTAATTAGAAAAAGCGACTACAAGATTGTCGAGCACTTGCAACAAACACCATCGAAGATATCCATACTATCATTGTTGTTATGCTCCAAAGCACATCGGAATGCATAGTTGAAGATTTTGGATACTTCATTCGTACCTCAGGATGTGTCTGTCAACTAGTTGGAGGGGGTACTGGCCCATGTGAACGCCGGTCACAGTTTGGGATTCACTGATTGTGATTTGACCCAAGGGGGAGAGAACACAACATGGCGCTGCATGTTTCTGTTGAATGTCGGGGCACGGTTATGTCTCACGTATTGGTAGATACAGGATCTTCTTTGAACGTACTTCCCAAAAAGGCCACGATGAAGCTAGACATCCGGGGAATCATCTGTACACCGAGTGATTTGGTGGTTCGGGCATTTGACGGCACCCGAAGATCGGTGTTTGGATCGATAACGTTACCCTTGCAAGTGGGACCAGAGGTATTTGAAACGGAGTTTTACATTATGGACATTCACCCCGCGTACAGTTGCTTACTAGGACGCCCGTGGATACATGGTGCTGGGGCAGTTACCTCTACTTTGCACCAGAAATTGAAGTATATGGTGGGTGACAGTGTCGTTACCGTCTGTGGAGAGGAGGATATCTTGGTGAGTCACTTGTCCTCATTCAAATACATCGAGGTTGATGGTGAAATTCATGAGACGCCCTGCCAGGGGTTTGAAAGTTTGAAAATCAAGGATAAAGCTCCAATCGTCAGTAAAGCGCCGGAAGTGGCCGTATCCTCGTACAAAGAAGCGCAGGCTTTAGTGCAAGCAGGAGAGACGAAGGGTTGGGGCCGTGTACTAGACATACCTGTGAAGCTGGACAGGTTCGGACTGGGTTATCAGCCGTCATCATCAGCGCCCATTGCAGGGGCACCAAAATTCAAAGGGCCAGTGACGATCACGTCCAGCCATCAATGCTGTCTCCGATTCAGAGGAGGGGGATAGTGACTGTGACATGGATGCTTGGATCCAGCCAAGCGTGTCGGGGCAAGGGCTATGCAACTGGTCAATTCAGGAATATGTTTCTGTGACTACAAATAGTAATTTCTTTGTTTTTCAATTGTTGAATAACCCGGTGTCCTGCCCGGGACATCGTGACTTTGCTTAGGTTACTCTTTTATGTACATTGTGATGTTTAGATCATTAAATAAAAAAGTGTTTTTCGTTGCATGCAAATATTGTGCTCTCTGTCTTTTCTGTTTTTGTTTTACAATAAAATGACAATGTGGTTACTCGCTTTATGCACATTTTGAAGCATTTAACCATTTCTTTTGCAGGATAACGTTTTCAGATGACACCATCGAACCGCCTATGACTCATTTCGACTTTGAACACCTGGTATTTCAGGCCGAAGAGGAGGTTGTCGAAGATGGCGAAGTTCTAGAAGAATTGACCTGGTTGTTAAAACCAGAGGAACGAATCATTCTTCCTCATGAGGAGGTCATTGAAATTATTAACCTGGGGTCGGAAGGGGTTGAAAGGAACATTCGTATAGGAGCCGCGCTGCAGAGCGACGTCAAGCAAAGATTGGTTGAAATACTGAGAGAGTAAAGTGATGTATTCGCTTGGTCGTACGAAGACATGCCCGGATTGGATACAGATATGGTCGTACACCGTCTGCGTTAAGGGAAGAGTGCCCGCCGGTTAAACAGAAGCTTCGCAGAACTAGGCCTGATATGACAGTGAAGATTAAGGAGGAGGTTCAAAAGCAGTGGGACGCAGGGTTCCTGGCTGTTACGAAATATCCCACTTGGGTCGCAAATATTGTTCCAGTGCCGAAAAAGGACAGTAAAGTCAGAATGTGCGTGGATTACCGTGATCTAAACAAAGCGAGCCCAAAAGACGATTTTCCACTTCCTCACATCGATGTGTTGGTTGACAATACTGCTCAGTTCTCTGTCTTTTCTTTTATGGACGGATTCTCGGGGTATAATCAGATCAAGATGGTACCCGAAGACATGGAGAAGACCACTTTCATAATACCGTGGGGAACATTTTGTTACAAAGTGATGACCTTCGGACTGAAAATTGTTGGGGCAACATATCAAAGAGCGATGACTACTCTCTTTCATGACATGATGCATAAAGAGATTGAAGTATATGTAGATGATATGATTGCCAAATCCCAGACGGAGGAAGAACATTTGGTAAATCTGCTGAAGCTATTCAAGAGGCTTAGGAAGTTCAGGTTGAGACTGAACCCTAATAAATGCACCTTCGGGGTGAGATCGGGTAAACTGCTGGGGTTTATCGTGAGCGAAAAAGGAATAGAGGTGGATCCTGCAAAGGTCAAAGCAATACAAGAGATGCCAGCGCCTAAAACAGAAAAAGAAGTACGAGGATTTTTAGGGAGACTGAACTACATTGCCAGGTTCATATCTCACCTGACAGCTACTTGTGAACCGTTATTCAAGCTGTTGAAAAAAGACCAGGCTGTAACATGGAATGAAAATTGTCAAAAGGCGTTCGATAAAATAAAACAGTATTTGCAGGAGTCTCCTATTTTGATACCTCCAGTGGCAGGGAGACCCTTGATTATGTATTTGACAGTTCTTGAGGGAAGTATGGGTTGTGTTCTCGTCAACACGACGAGACAGGGCGAAAGGAGCATGCGATTTATTATTTGAGTAAGAAGTTTACTGAATGTGAATCTCGATATTCAATGCTCGAAAAAACTTGTTGTGCGCTAGTCTGGGCTGCCAAGCGTTTGAGGCAGTACATGCTGAACCATACAACCATGCTCATCTCGAAGATGGAGCCTATCAAATATGTATTTGAAAAGCAGGCATTATCGGGGAGAATTGTCCGTTGGCAGATGGTTTTGACCGAATACGACATCCAGTATGTCTCACAGAAGGCTATAAAGGGGAGTGTATTATCTGAGTATTTGGCAGAGCAACCTATTGAGGACTACCAATCGATGAGGTTGATTTTCCTGACGAGGATATCATGTACCTGAAGATGAAAGATTGTGAAGAACCGTTGCCGGACGAAGGACCAGAATTGGGTTCCAAATGGAAGTTGATCTTTGACGGAGCTGTAAACTCCTATGGTAGCGAAATATGGGCAATCATCACTACTCCACATGGGTCGCACATACCATTCACTGCTCGATTGACCTTTCCAGTTACCAATAATGAAGCCGAATACGAAGCTTGTATCATGGGGCTTGAAGAAGCCATTGATTTGCGAATCAAAAATCTGGATGTATATGGAGACTCAGCTCTGGTGGTGAATCAAATAAAAGGAGAATGGGAGACACGTCAGCCCAATTTGATACCGTACATGAATTTCGCGAGGAGATTGTTGCCCTTCTTTGACAAGGTTGAATTGCATCATGTACCGCGAGCAGAGAATCAGATGGCTGACGCTCTGGCCACATTGTCTTCCATGTATAAAGTCAATTTCTGGAATGAGACTCCCAAAATTGTTATTTCCCGGCGTGATAGACCCGCCTTCGTATTTGCCATTGACGACGCATCTGATGATAAACCCTGGTATTTTGACATCCATAATTTCCTAAAAAACAAAGAATATCCGGCTGGGGCATCCAGTCACGATCAGAAGACTCTCAGGAGATTGGCGGGTAATTTCTATCTGAATCCAGACGGTGTCCTATACAAGAGAAATCGCGACTCGATGCTACTACGTTGTGTAGACGAGAAAGAGGCGAAGTTGCTCATGGAGGAAATACACGATGGTACATTTGGTACGCATGCCGGTGGGCATGCCATGACGAGGAAGCTGCTGCGGGCAGGTTATTATTGGCTAACTATGGAAACCGATTGTTTCAAGTTTGCGAAGAAGTGTCATAAGTGCCAGATCTATGCAGATAAGATCCATGTGCCTCCGAGTCCTCTGAACGTGATGTCGTCACCGTGGCCATTCTCAATGTGGGGAATCGACATGATTGGAAAGATCGAGCCGACGGCATCTAACGTACACCGTTTCATTTTGGTAGCAATCGATTATTTTACCAAATGGGTGGAAGCGGCATCCTATGCAAATGTGACCAAGCAGGTTTATCAAGCGAGATATCATTTGCAGATATGGAATCCCCGAGCGGATAATTACCGACAACGGTTCGAACTTAAATAACATAATGATGAAGGAGCTGTGTCAGAGTTTTAAGATCGAGCATCACAACTCCTCCCCTTATCGACCCAAGATGAATGGCGCTGTTGAGGCGGTCAATAAGAACATAAAGAAGATTGTTCAGAAGACGGTGGCAACTCTTCTGTTCAGCAGACGTTGGATTCCAAATGCATAAAGAACTATCGCAGTCCTTAGCAGCTGGCGACTCTGCTGGGGATCCAACGTCCCCTGGTTGCTAAGGACTGCGATAGTTCCTTATGCATTTGGGATCCAACGTCCCTTAAGCGAGTCAATCCTAACATTTGTTTTCCCGTCGAGGAATTTGTATGGATTTACATTTATGTCATTTATTGGGGGTTGTGACGGGTGTTCTATTATTGAGAGATAAGCCGGACCTGGGCTTGAGTGTACTTAGAATTAGAGTGGAAAGTAGCGCGCGCCCACTTGCTTTGCAGGTCTTGGTGTCCCGCAAAATTCACACTCAGACGAGGTTCCTCTGGTTGGCCTCCTGTCCCACCCTTTGGGTGGCGTGGGTTGCTGGTTAGTTGAATTGTCGACTCTGGGAACCGATCAATTGGAAGTTGGCTAAGTGAGGCCTCTTCATAATTTGATGATGTCACTCCTTCTGGGAATCGTATCGTCAACCCTGAAAGTCTGTGACGCCGACGACCGCATAGGATGCCATACCATCGTAAGTTATTAGGACACCTACCTGTGAGAGGGTTTTGGGACTATGCAGGTAACTAGACCTCCAGATACCGGTTTGTTTCTTGATTTGAGATTCAGGATATTTATGGACAGTTGAGGGGTCTATCAGAGACCAGGATTGGAGTGATGTTATTGGGTCTATCAGAGACCGGGATTGGAGCTTCGTATTGGGTCTGTCTAAGACCAGAGTTGAGGATTTCTGGATGGTCTGTTTGAGACTTATGATGTGGTTTGGGCTTCTTAGCCATGGCACCTGGTTCCCTTGTTGCATCTATTTGCATTGCATTGTTGCATATCCATTATCATGTGCATTTCATTAACGTGTGTCTGTGCTGCAGCTGCATTTGCATTTTCCCTGATTCTAGCGTCCGGATTTCTGATTATTGATCATGGCTAGCTTGAGAAGGACAGTTGCATACAAATTACCAACCCCTGATGTTATTCCCCTGATTGGTTTGATTTCCCTTGCTGAGGAGGATGTCCAGAGAAGCTTCAGGATGAGTTACGGAAGACTGTTGAGGTTGGTTCGTATACCAACTGAGGTTGAGCTGGATGGGCTGTATACATTGATGCAATTTTATGACCCTGCCTTGAGATGCTTCACTTTCAAGGACTTTATTTTGGGGCCCACCTTGAAAGAGTACGCAGAGTTTGTTGAGCTGCCCGTGCAGAATAAGGTTCCTTTCATTCACTTTGACGCTAAGCCTAGGTTGGAAGACTTAGCAAAGGCTTTACACTTGGACGCTTCTGAGCTATTGGTGACTTCTTCGCGCGGGTTCCAGTCTTCTCCCTCCAGTTCCTGATTGGTAAAGCCCAGGAATACGCCAAGAGTGGATGCTGGATAGTCTTTAATGTTGTGTTGGCTATGTGCATCTATGGGATAGTATTGTTTCCCAACATTCCAGATTTTGTGGACTTTGACGCCTTTCATTTGTTTGCCGCTGGCAACCCTGTACCCACATTGCTCTTCGTTGCATTGCAAGAATGAAAAGAGGAGAGGGAAGAGTGTTCACTTTTGTGTGCCATTGCTGAGCATATGGTTTGAGAGCCACCTTCTTAAGAAAAAACCTTTGGTGGAGGTTGCAGATACAGCTAACTGGCCGAAGCGCCTGATGAGACTCTCTTCTGAAAACATTGATTGGTTTGACAGGGATTTGCTAGGGTCTGAGGTGATTTTCAGTTGCTCTGGATATCCAAACGTGCCTTTGATAGGAATGAAGGGATGCATCAATTATAGTCCATCTCTGTTTGTTCGCCAATCTGGATATGCATTGAAGGATCCACCTAGGGAGGGAGAAGTACAGGAATCTCTGTACTTCACTGGTGATGTGAACGGAGAATTATTAGCCCAACTTCAGCACGCTTGGATACGCATCAACAGGAGAGGGAAACCACTATTGGAAAAGAACAACAGTCAAGCTTACGCACCGTACAAAGCCTGGGTACAAGAAAGAGCAAAACAGTTGCTAATACCGTTTTCAGCTGTACCAGTCCATGTTCCTGTTCCAGTTGTAAAGGAACCAACCACCGTTACCATGGAAGTATATGAGCAAGTTGTAAAAGAGAAGGAAGCCTTGCTGTTGGCTAATGAAGAATTAGAGAAAGAACTGGCTCAGCTCAGAAGAGAGAAGAATGAAGCAGCATACTCTCTCCAACATTTCAGTCTTCGTTGAATGCTGGTTGAAGAGAAACAGAAACGGGAGCGTCTGGGAAAGGATTTCAAGAGTTCACATGATATGCTTGAATCAAAGAAAACGGCACTAGACGTAGCTTATCGAGAAATCTCTTCCTTCAGCAAAACGTGGAATGCCACGCTGACCAATAACAAGGAAAGGGAGGACAAACTAAAGCAGCAGATTTCTGACTTGGAACACCAGCTGAAGACTAGCAAGCTCAAATACGAAGAGGAAGTTATGGCTAGATGGGCTCTTCAGGACGCATTGAATGAGGTAGCCAAACGCAAGAAAGAAGCTCGTTCCCAGAAGAGAAAGGTTGATGATTACTTTGGAGACGGTGAATGGGAAGAATCTATCGAGGATTTGAAGCGTGTGATCAGGCGGGGTGACGCACTGATCGAAAGATTGCTTGCTCAGCCGGACCATCCAAAGACCAAAAGGCTATTGAAGGAGTACAGGGGCTACGAAGCTACTTGACTTGATTTGTATATTGTTGTTTTGAGCTGACCATCACCAGGCCTGTTGGTTGGGGTCATGCCTTCTATTGTACTACCTCACATTGATGTATAACTTTGCCCGATCAGCTATATACAAGTTGTTCCGTCTTCTGTGAATGATTATCAGCCAATTATCACCGCACTGTCACGGCACGACACGACACAGAGCACATGGCACTAGAGTTGGGGAAATAATGCGCCCTAACGCACAGATACATATTGCATTGCATGTGCATACATATTGCATTTATCAGCTAATTATTGAAACTGTATCTCATCTTCTGCATCTCGACAGGTTTACAGAATTGCAAGTCAACGTCCTCATCGGTATCCCACTCACACAAACTGTAAGAAGATTATGGATCAAGTACAGCAAGAGATGCAGGAGATGCGGGAGAGGCTCACATAGTTCATGCAGACTATGGAAACGGTTATGAAGGGGCAGGAAAACCTGCAGACTCTGGTGTTACCGCTATTGGCAAAGGCAAATGGAGGTGGTAACGAGGACCACCACTCTGTACAAGTTGAGACTATTCATGGAGGCAGTGTGCATACTCCTCCGCCTGTAGTGAACCCTCCTGTGGTAAATGTGTCGGGCGCGAATGCGAACAACGGGGCTTGCACCGGAAATGGTAACAATGGAGTTGGAAATGAAGTTGTTGTTAATAATGTTGGACTCAAGGATGCCAATCTGGGGGCGTCAATAATAACGGAGATAATGGTTTCGGAAACGCGGGTTTCGGATACAATGAGCAAGGCTTTGGCTATGGTGGTCAGGATGGCAGGTTTGGCTTTGGATACGACGGTGCCGGTATGGTTAACCAAGGTTATGGAGGAATGGCTAATAATGGTAACGGCACTGGATTCGTTAATAATGGGTATGGACCGGCTGGTATCAATCAGGGATACGGAATTAGAGGTCAAGGACCAATGATGAATCAGAATGTATTTGGCCGCAATCAAAGGTACGATGGCTTTGGCAATGAAAATGTCAACTGGAACGAAGATCAGCAGGAAGATGCATTCTCTGGTAGAGGTTTTGACGGTCCTGTAGACAACACGCAGCGAATTAAGATGCTCGAGGAGCAGATAAAAGGTGTTGTGAATCAAAGTGCTTCTGGTTTGGACATGACCACGATGGAACTGGTACCCGGTCTGAGGGTACCTTTGAAATTTAAGGCTCCAACTTTTGACAAGTACAAGGGAGATACTTGCCCCAAGGTTCATGTGCGGTCGTACTATAGAAGAATGTCGGCTTTATTCGAATGACGAAAGAATGCTGATGCATTTCTTTCAGGACAGTTTGTCTGGTCCTTCTCTTGAATGGTACATGGGGTTAGAGCCTACCCAGATAAAGGCTTGGAAACAGTTGGCCGACGCATTTGTGACGCATTATAAATACAATAGTGACTTGGCCCCGAATCGGATCCAGTTACAGGGTTTGTCCCAAAAGAAAGATGAAAGCTTCAAGGAATACGCGCAGAGATGGCGCGATATGGCCGCACGAGTTCATCCTCCGCTGGATGACAAAGAGATGAATGATATGTTCGTAGGGACATTTACTGTTCCATACTTCCTTGGGTAGTTTCTCGGACTTAATCTTGATGGGTGAGAAAATCGAAAGTAATATTAAAGTGGGCATATTCCGCGCTGAGGAATCCACTTCATCGGGAAATAATAGAAAAGGTTATGGTGGTCGCCGTCAGGGTGACACGAGTGCAGTATTCGGAGGCCGAGGTCGAGGCCGAGGTAGAGGACGTAATCAGTACAATCATCCGCAACAGGTGGCAAGTGTCACAATTCCATTCCCTCAGCAATCAGTACCGTTACAGCAGATACCGCCGCAACAACAACCACAGCAACAACAACAGCAGCAGAGACCTAACCAGGGTCAAAGGAGATTTCCTAACACGAGGCCGAAGAGGGTTTTTGATGTACCTCCTTATACATATGCGGAATTGCTTCAAACATTGCTGGGTTTGAATTTAGTAGAAAAGAGGACCATGGCGCCAATGACGGGTACCCCTCAATTTGGCTTTGATACGAATAAGAAATGCGAGTTTCACTCCGGAGCTCCTGGCCACGACATAGAGACGTGTCATGCTTTCAAGCATGTGGTACAAGATCTGCTAGATAGCAAAGTCATCAACTTCGGGTAAGCTGGCCCAAATATCTTGAATTCACCTATGCCCAATCATGGGGCAAATGCTGTGTTGACAGAGGAAGAACTGAATTTGGTATTGAGTGTCGATGAGCTCAAGACTCCACTGTGCGAGGTTAAAAGCAGATTGTTGAGAGGAGGTGTTCATTCGGGCTGTGATGAGTATTGTCTGGATTGCCGGGCTCAAGAGGGGGCTGCATTGAGTTGAAAAGAGGTATTCAGGCTTTGATGGACGAGGGTAGATTGCAGTTTGACAGCACAGTCGTTGAGAAACCTGCGAAGGTTATGATGGATGAGGCTAATGATGTAGCGATGGTGACTATCCCACGAAAGACGATTACTATAACGGCGCCAGCCAGGCGGCCAACGATCACCATCACAAAAGCGGGGCCTGTCCCGTATGAAAAACTAAAGCCGTACCCTGGACCTACGGATTGGAAGCCTACTGCAATGGCGAGAAGATAGAATGGAATAAGCAACCAGCTGAAGGTGTTGACAACGTTGTTGGAACTGGTGGGATGACTCGAAGTGGAAGGATTTTGGGTCACCAGAGGTAGAAGCTCAGCGTTTGGCTCGAGGAAAAGAAAAAGTGAACGAGGGTATACCTGTACAGAGGAATGAGAAGGAAACGTCACTGAAGGACGTAGAGGAGTTTATGCGTCTAATTAGAAAAAGCGACTACAAGATTGTCGAGCACTTGCAACAAACACCATCGAAGATATCCATACTATCATTGTTGTTATGCTCCAAAGCACATCGGAATGCATAGTTGAAGATTTTGGATACTTCATTCGTACCTCAGGATGTGTCTGTCAACTAGTTGGAGGGGGTACTGGCCCAATGTGAACGCCGGGTCACAGTTTGGGATTCACTGATTGTGATTTGACCCCAAGGGGGAGAGAACACAACATGGCGCTGCATGTTTCTGTTGAATGTCGGGGCACGGTTATGTCTCACGTATTGGTAGATACAGGATCTTCTTTGAACGTACTTCCCAAAAAGGCCACGATGAAGCTAGGACATCCGGGGAATCATCTGTACACCGAGTGATTTGGTGGTTCGGGCATTTGACGGCACCCGAAGATCGGTGTTTGGATCGATAACGTTACCCTTGCAAGTGGGACCAGAGGTATTTGAAACGGAGTTTTACATTATGGACATTCACCCCGCGTACAGTTGCTTACTAGGACGCCCGTGGATACATGGTGCTGGGGCAGTTACCTCTACTTTGCACCAGAAATTGAAGTATATGGTGGGTGACAGTGTCGTTACCGTCTGTGGAGAGGAGGATATCTTGGTGAGTCACTTGTCCTCATTCAAATACATCGAGGTTGATGGTGAAATTCATGAGACGCCCTGCCAGGGGTTTGAAAGTTTGAAAATCAAGGATAAAGCTCCAATCGTCAGTAAAGCGCCGGAAGTGGCCGTATCCTCGTACAAAGAAGCGCAGGCTTTAGTGCAAGCAGGAGAGACGAAGGGTTGGGGCCGTGTACTAGACATACCTGTGAAGCTGGACAGGTTCGGACTGGGTTATCAGCCGTCATCATCAGCGCCCATTGCAGGGGCACCAAAATTCAAAGGGCCAGTGACGATCACGTCCAGCCATCAATGCTGTCTCCGATTCAGAGGAGGGGATAGTGACTGTGACATGGATGCTTGGATCCAGCCAAGCGTGTCGGGGCAAGGGCTATGCAACTGGTCAATTCAGGAATATGTTTCTGTGACTACAAAAATAGTAATTTCTTTGTTTTTCAATTGTTGAATAACCCGGTGTCCTGCCCGGGACATCGTGACTTTGCTTAGGGTTACTCTTTTATGTACATTGTGATGTTTAGATCATTAAATAAAAAGTGTTTTTCGTTGCATGCAAATATTGTGCTCTCTGTCTTTTCTGTTTTTGTTTTACAATAAAATGACAATGTGGTTACTCGCTTTATGCACATTTTGAAGCATTTTAAACCATTTCTTTTGCATGATAACGTTTTCAGATGACACCATCGAACCGCCTATGACTCATTTCGACTTTGAACACCTGGTATTTCAGGCCGAAGAGGAGGTTGTCGAAGATGGCGAAGTTCTAGAAGAATTGACCTGGTTGTTAAAACCAGAGGAACGAATCATTCTTCCTCATGAGGAGGTCATTGAAATTATTAACCTGGGGTCGGAAGGGGTTGAAAGGAACATTCGTATAGGAGCCGCGCTGCAGAGCGACGTCAAGCAAAGATTGGTTGAAATACTGAGAGAGTAAAGTGATGTATTCGCTTGGTCGTACGAAGACATGCCCGGATTGGATACAGATATGGTCGTACACCGTCTGCCGTTAAGGGAAGAGTGCCCGCCGGTTAAACAGAAGCTTCGCAGAACTAGGCCTGATATGACAGTGAAGATTAAGGAGGAGGTTCAAAAGCAGTGGGACGCAGGGTTCCTGGCTGTTACGAAATATCCCACTTGGGTCGCAAATATTGTTCCAGTGCCGAAAAAAGGACAGTAAAGTCAGAATGTGCGTGGATTACCGTGATCTAAACAAAGCGAGCCCAAAAGACGATTTTCCACTTCCTCACATCGATGTGTTGGTTGACAATACTGCTCAGTTCTCTGTCTTTTCTTTTATGGACGGATTCTCGGGTATAATCAGATCAAGATGGTACCCGAAGACATGGAGAAGACCACTTTCATAATACCGTGGGGAACATTTTGTTACAAAGTGATGACCTTCGGACTGAAAAATGTTGGGGCAACATATCAAAGAGCGATGACTACTCTCTTTCATGACATGATGCATAAAGAGATTGAAGTATATGTAGATGATATGATTGCCAAATCCCAGACGGAGGAAGAACATTTGGTAAATCTGCTGAAGCTATTCAAGAGGCTTAGGAAGTTCAGGTTGAGACTGAACCCTAATAAATGCACCTTCGGGGTGAGATCGGGTAAACTGCTGGGGTTTATCGTGAGCGAAAAAGGAATAGAGGTGGATCCTGCAAAGGTCAAAGCAATACAAGAGATGCCAGCGCCTAAAACAGAAAAAGAAGTACGAGGATTTTTAGGGAGACTGAACTACATTGCCAGGTTCATATCTCACCTGACAGCTACTTGTGAACCGTTATTCAAGCTGTTGAAAAAAGACCAGGCTGTAACATGGAATGAAAATTGTCAAAAGGCGTTCGATAAAATAAAACAGTATTTGCAGGAGCCTCCTATTTTGATACCTCCAGTGGCAGGGAGACCCTTGATTATGTATTTGACAGTTCTTGAGGGAAGTATGGGTTGTGTTCTCGTCAACACGACGAGACAGGGCGAAAGGAGCATGCGATTTATTATTTGAGTAAGAAGTTTACTGAATGTGAATCTCGATATTCAATGCTCGAAAAAACTTGTTGTGCGCTAGTCTGGGCTGCCAAGCGTTTGAGGCAGTACATGCTGAACCATACAACCATGCTCATCTCGAAGATGGAGCCTATCAAATATGTATTTGAAAAGCAGGCATTATCGGGGAGAATTGTCCGTTGGCAGATGGTTTTGACCGAAATACGACATCCAGTATGTCTCACAGAAGGCTATAAAGGGGAGTGTATTATCTGAGTATTTGGCAGAGCAACCTATTGAGGACTACCAATCGATGAAGTTTGATTTTCCTGACGAGGATATCATGTACCTGAAGATGAAAGATTGTGAAGAACCGTTGCCGGACGAAGGACCAGAATTGGGTTCCAAATGGAAGTTGATCTTTGACGGAGCTGTAAACTCCTATGGTAGCGGAATATGGGCAATCATCACTACTCCACATGGGTCGCACATACCATTCACTGCTCGATTGACCTTTTCCAATAATGAAGCCGAATACGAAGCTTGTATCATGGGGCTTGAAGAAGCCATTGATTTGCGAATCAAAAATCTGGATGTATATGGAGACTCAGCTCTGGTGGTGAATCAAATAAAAGGAGAATGGGAGACACGTCAGCCCAATTTGATACCGTACATGAATTTCGCGAGGAGATTGTTGCCCTTCTTTGACAAGGTTGAATTGCATCATGTACCGCGAGCAGAGAATCAAATGGCTGACGCTCTGGCCACATTGTCTTCCATGTATAAAGTCAATTTCTGGAATGAGGGCTCCCAAAATTGTTATTTCCCGGCGTGATAGACCCGCCTTCGTATTTGCCATTGACGACGCATCTGATGATAAACCCTGGTATTTTGACATCCATAATTTCCTAAAAAACAAAGAATATCCGGCTGGAGGCATTCCAGTCACGATCAGAAGACTCTCAGGAGATTGGCGGGTAATTTTCTATCTGAATCCAGACGGTGTCCTATACAAGAGAAATCACGACTTGATGCTACTATACGTTGTGTAGACGAGAAAGAGGCGAAGTTGCTCATGAAGGAAATACACGAGGGTACATTTGGTACGCATGCCGGTGGGCATGCCATGACGAGGAAGCTGCTGCGGGCAGGTTATTATTGGCTAACTATGGAAACCGATTGTTTCAAGTTTGCGAAGAAGTGTCATAAGTGCCAGATCTATGCAGATAAGATCCATGTGCCTCCGAGTCCTCTGAACGTGATGTCGTCACCGTGGCCATTCTCAATGTGGGGAATCGACATGATTGGAAAGATCGAGCTGACGGCATCTAACGTACACCGTTTCATTTTGGTAGCAATCGATTATTTTTACCAAATGGGTGGAAGCGGCATCCTATGCAAATGTGACCAAGCAGGTTTATCAAGCGAGATATCATTTGCAGATATGGAATCCCCGAGCGGATAATTACCGACAACGGTTCGAACTTAAATAACAGAATGATGAAGGAGCTGTGTCAGAGTTTTAAGAATCGAGCATCACAACTCCTCCCCTTATCGACCCAAGATGAATGGCGCTGTTGAGGCGGTCAATAAGAACATAAAGAAGATTGTTCAGAAGACGGTGGCGACTCTTCTGTTCAGCAGACGTTGGATCCCAAATGCATAAGGAACTATCGCAGTCCTTAGCAGCTGCTGCGACTCTGCTGGGGATCCAACGTCCCCTGGTTGCTAAGGACTGCGATAGTTCCTTATGCATTTGGGATCCAACGTCCCTTAAGCGAGTCAATCCTAACATTTGTTTTCCCGTCGAGGAATTTGTATGGATTTACAATTATGTCATTTATTGGGGGTTGTGAAGGGTGTTCTATTATTGAGAGATAAGTCGGACCCTGGGCTTGAGTGTACTTAGAATTAGAGTGGAAAGTAGCGCGCGCACCACTTTGCTTTTGCAGGTCTTGGTGTCCCGCAAAATTCACACTCAGACGAGGTTCCTCTGGTTGGCCTCCTGTCCCACCCTTTGGGTGGCGTGGGTTGCTGGTTAGTTAAATTGTCGACTCTGGGAACCGATCAATTGGAAGTTGGCTAAGTGAGGCCTCTTCATAATTTGATGATGTCACTCCTTCTGGGAATCGTATCGTCAACCCTGAAAGTCTGTGACGCCGACGACCGCATAGGATGCCATACCATTGTAAGTTATTAGGACACCTACCTGTGAGAGGGTTTTGGGACTATGCAGGTAACTAGACCTCCAGATACCGGTTTGTTTCTTGATTTGAGATTCAGGATATTTATGGACAGTTGAGGGGTCTATCAGAGACCAGGATTGGAGTGATGTTATTGGGTCTATCAGAGACCGGGATTGGAGCTTCGTATTGGGTCTGTCTAAGACCAGAGTTGAGGATTTCTGGATGGTCTGTTTGAGACTTATGATGTGGTTTGGGCTTCTTAGCCATGGCACCTGGTTCCCTTGTTGCATCTATTTGCATTGCATTGTTGCATAACCATTATCATGTGCATTTCATTAACGTGTGTCTGTGCTGCAGGTGCATTTGCAATTTCCCTGATTCTAGCGTCCGGATTTCTGATTATTGATCATGGCTAGCTTGAGAAGGACAGTTGCATACAAATTACCAACCCCTGATGTTATTCCCCTGATTGGTTTGATTTTCCTTGCTGAGGAGGATGTCCAGAGAAGCTTCAGGATGAGTTACGGAAGACTGTTGAGGTTGGTTCGTTATACCAACTGAGGTTGAGCTGGATGGGCTGTATACATTGATGCAATTTTATGACCCTGCCTTGAGATGCTTCACTTTCAAGGACTTTATTTTGGGGCCCACCTTGAAAGAGTACGCAGAGTTTGTTGAGCTGCCCGTGCAGAATAAGGTTCCTTTCATTCACTTTGACGCTAAGCCTAGGTTGGAAGACTTAGCAAAGGCTTTACACTTGGACGCTTCTGAGCTATTGGTGACTTCTTCGCGCGGGGTTCCAGTCTTCTCCCTCCAGTTCCTGATTGGTAAAGCCCAGGAATAACGCCAAGAGTGGATGCTGGATAGTCTTTAATGTTGTGTTGGCTCTGTGCATCTATGGGATAGTATTGTTTCCCAACATTCCAGATTTTGTGGACTTTGACGCCTTTCATTTGTTTGCCGCTGGCAACCCTGTACCCACATTGCTCTTCGTTGCATTGCAAGAATGAAAAGAGGAGAGGGAAGAGTGTTCACTTTTGTGTGCCATTGCTGAGCATATGGTTTGAGAGCCACCTTCTTAAGAAAAAACCTTTGGTGGAGGTTGCAGATACAGCTAACTGGCCGAAAGCGCCTGATGAGAGATTGGTTTGACAGGGATTTGCTAGGGTCTGAGGTGATTTTCAGTTGCTCTGGATATCCAAACGTGCCTTTGATAGGAATGAAGGGATGCATCAATTATAGTCCATCTCTGTTTGTTCGCCAATCTGGATATGCATTGAAGGATCCACCTAGGGAGGGAGAAGTACAGGAATCTCTGTACTTCACTGGTGATGTGAACGGAGAATTATTAGCCCAACTTCAGCACGCTTGGATACGCATCAACAGGAGAGGGAAACCACTATTGGAAAAGAACAACAGTCAAGCTTACGCACCGTACAAAGCCTGGGTACAAGAAAGAGCAAAACAGTTGCTAATACCGTTTTCAGCTGTACCAGTCCATGTTCCTGTTCCAGTTGTAAAGGAACCAACCACCGTTACCATGGAAGTATATGAGCAAGTTGTAAAAGAGAAGGAAGCCTTGCTGTTGGCTAATGAAGAATTAGAGAAAGAACTGGCTCAGCTCAGAAGAGAGAAGAATGAAGCAGCATACTCTCTCCAACATTTCAGTCTTCGTTGAATGCTGGTTGAAGAGAAACAGAAACGGGAGCGTCTGGGAAAGGATTTCAAGAGTTCACATGATATGCTTGAATCAAAGAAAACGGCACTAGACGTAGCTTATCGAGAAATCTCTTCCTTCAGCAAAACGTGGAATGCCACGCTGACCAATAACAAGGAAAGGGAGGACAAACTAAAGCAGCAGATTTCTGACTTGGAACACCAGCTGAAGACTAGCAAGCTCAAATACGAAGAGGAAGTTATGGCTAGATGGGCTCTTCAGGACGCATTGAACGAGGTAGCCAAACGCAAGAAAGAAGCTCGTTCCCAGAAGAGAAAGGTTGATGATTGCTTTGGAGACGGTGAATGGGAAGAATCTATCGAGGATTTGAAGCGTGTGATCAGGCGGGGTGACGCACTGATCGAAAGATTGCTTGCTCAGCCGGACCATCCAAACACCAAAAGGCTATTGAAGGAGTACAGGGGCTACGAAGCTACTTGACTTGATTTGTATATTGTTGTTTTGAGCTGACCATCACCAGGCCTGTTGGTTGGGGTCATGCCTTCTATTGTACTACCTCACATTGATGTATAACTTTGCCCGATCAGCTATATACAAGTTGTTCCGTCTTCTGTGAATGATTATCAGCCAATTATCACCGCACTGTCACGGCACGACACGACACAGAGCACATGGCACTAGAGTTGGGGAAATAATGCGCCCTAACGCACAGATACATATTGCATTGCATGTGCATACATATTGCATTTATCAGCTAATTATTGAAACTGTATCTCATCTTCTGCATCTCGACAGGTTTACAGAATTGCAAGTCAACGTCCTCATCGGTATCCCACTCACACAAACTGTAAGAAGATTATGGATCAAGTACAGCAAGAGATGCAGGAGATGCGGGAGAGGCTCACATAGTTCATGCAGACTATGGAAACGGTTATGAAGGGGCAGGAAAACCTGCAGACTCTGGTGTTACCGCTATTGGCAAAGGCAAATGGAGGTGGTAACGAGGACCACCACTCTGTACAAGTTGAGACTATTCATGGAGGCAGTGTGCATACTCCTCCGCCTGTAGTGAACCCTCCTGTGGTAAATGTGTCGGGCGCGAATGCGAACAACGGGGCTTGCACCGGAAATGGTAACAATGGAGTTGGAAATGAAGTTGTTGTTAATAATGTTGGACTCAAGGATGCCAATCTGGGGGCGTCAATAATAACGGAGATAATGGTTTCGGAAACGCGGGTTTCGGATACAATGAGCAAGGCTTTGGCTATGGTGGTCAGGATGGCAGGTTTGGCTTTGGATACGACGGTGCCGGTATGGTTAACCAAGGTTATGGAGGAATGGCTAATAATGGTAACGGCACTGGATTCGTTAATAATGGGTATGGACCGGCTGGTATCAATCAGGGATACGGAATTAGAGGTCAAGGACCAATGATGAATCAGAATGTATTTGGCCGCAATCAAAGGTACGATGGCTTTGGCAATGAAAATGTCAACTGGAACGAAGATCAGCAGGAAGATGCATTCTCTGGTAGAGGTTTTGACGGTCCTGTAGACAACACGCAGCGAATTAAGATGCTCGAGGAGCAGATGAAAGGTGTTGTGAATCAAAGTGCTTCTGGTTTGGACATGACCACGATGGAACTGGTACCCGGTCTGAGGGTACCTTTGAAATTTAAGGCTCCAACTTTTGACAAGTACAAGGGAGATACTTGCCCCAAGGTTCATGTGCGGTCGTACTATAGAAGAATGTCGGCTTTATTCGAATGACGAAAGAATGCTGATGCATTTCTTTCAGGACAGTTTGTCTGGTCCTTCTCTTGAATGGTACATGGGGTTAGAGCCTACCCAGATAAAGGCTTGGAAACAGTTGGCCGACACATTTGTGACGCATTATAAATACAATAGTGACTTGGCCCCGAATCGGATCCAGTTACAGGGTTTGTCCCAAAAGAAAGATGAAAGCTTCAAGGAATACGCGCAGAGATGGCGCGATATGGCCGCACGAGTTCATCCTCCGCTGGATGACAAAGAGATGAATGATATGTTCGTAGGGACATTTACTGTTCCATACTTCCTTGGGTAGTTTCTCGGACTTAATCTTGATGGGTGAGAAAATCGAAAGTAATATTAAAGTGGGCATATTCCGCGCTGAGGAATCCACTTCATCGGGAAATAATAGAAAAGGTTATGGTGGTCGCCGTCAGGGTGACACGAGTGCAGTATTCGGAGGCCGAGGTCGAGGCCGAGGTAGAGGACGTAATCACTACAATCATCCGCAACAGGTGGCAAGTGTCACAATTCCATTCCCTCAGCAATCAGTACCGTTACAGCAGATACCGCCGCAACAACAACCACAGCAACAACAACAGCAGCAGAGACCTAACCAGGGTCAAAGGAGATTTCCTAACACGAGGCCGAAGAGGGTTTTTGATGTACCTCCTTATACATATGCGGAATTGCTTCAAACATTGCTGGGTTTGAATTTAGTAGAAAAGAGGACCATGGCGCCAATGACGGGTACCCCTCAATTTGGCTTTGATACGAATAAGAAATGCGAGTTTCACTCCGGAGCTCCTGGCCACGACATAGAGACGTGTCATGCTTTCAAGCATGTGGTACAAGATCTGCTAGATAGCAAAGTCATCAACTTCGGGTAAGCTGGCCCAAATATCTTGAATTCACCTATGCCCAATCATGGGGCAAATGCTGTGTTGACAGAGGAAGAACTGAATTTGGTATTGAGTGTCGATGAGCTCAAGACTCCACTGTGCGAGGTTAAAAGCAGATTGTTGAGAGGAGGTGTTCATTCGGGCTGTGATGAGTATTGTCTGGATTGCCGGGCTCAAGAGGGGGCTGCATTGAGTTGAAAAGAGGTATTCAGGCTTTGATGGACGAGGGTAGATTGCAGTTTGACAGCACAGTCGTTGAGAAACCTGCGAAGGTTATGATGGATGAGGCTAATGATGTAGCGATGGTGACTATCCCACGAAAGACGATTACTATAACGGCGCCAGCCAGGCGGCCAACGATCACCATCACAAAAGCGGGGCCTGTCCCGTATGAAAAACTAAAGCCGTACCCTGGACCTACGGATTGGAAGCCTACTGCAATGGCGAGAAGATAGAATGGAATAAGCAACCAGCTGAAGGTGTTGACAACGTTGTTGGAACTGGTGGGATGACTCGAAGTGGAAGGATTTTGGGTCACCAGAGGTAGAAGCTCAGCGTTTGGCTCGAGGAAAAGAAAAAGTGAACGAGGGTATACCTGTACAGAGGAATGAGAAGGAAACGTCACTGAAGGACGTAGAGGAGTTTATGCGTCTAATTAGAAAAAGCGACTACAAGATTGTCGAGCACTTGCAACAAACACCATCGAAGATATCCATACTATCATTGTTGTTATGCTCCAAAGCACATCGGAATGCATAGTTGAAGATTTTGGATACTTCATTCGTACCTCAGGATGTGTCTGTCAACTAGTTGGAGGGGGTACTGGCCCATGTGAACGCCGGTCACAGTTTGGGATTCACTGATTGTGATTTGACCCCAAGGGGGAGAGAACACAACATGGCGCTGCATGTTTCTGTTGAATGTCGGGGCACGGTTATGTCTCACGTATTGGTAGATACAGGATCTTCTTTGAACGTACTTCCCAAAAAGGCCACGATGAAGCTAGACATCCGGGGAATCATCTGTACACCGAGTGATTTGGTGGTTCGGGCATTTGACGGCACCCGAAGATCGGTGTTTGGATCGATAACGTTACCCTTGCAAGTGGGACCAGAGGTATTTGAAACGGAGTTTTACATTATGGACATTCACCCCCGCGTACAGTTGCTTACTAGGACGCCCGTGGATACATGGTGCTGGGGCAGTTACCTCTACTTTGCACCAGAAATTGAAGTATATGGTGGGTGACAGTGTCGTTACCGTCTGTGGAGAGGAGGATATCTTGGTGAGTCACTTGTCCTCATTCAAATACATCGAGGTTGATGGTGAAATTCATGAGACGCCCTGCCAGGGGTTTGAAAGTTTGAAAATCAAGGATAAAGCTCCAATCGTCAGTAAAGCGCCGGAAGTGGCCGTATCCTCGTACAAAGAAGCGCAGGCTTTAGTGCAAGCAGGAGAGACGAAGGGTTGGGGCCGTGTACTAGACATACCTGTGAAGCTGGACAGGTTCGGACTGGGTTATCAGCCGTCATCATCAGCGCCCATTGCAGGGGCACCAAAATTCAAAGGGCCAGTGACGATCACGTCCAGCCATCAATGCTGTCTCCGATTCAGAGGAGGGGGATAGTGACTGTGACATGGATGCTTGGATCCAGCCAAGCGTGTCGGGGCAAGGGCTATGCAACTGGTCAATTCAGGAATATGTTTCTGTGACTACAAAATAGTAATTTCTTTGTTTTTCAATTGTTGAATAACCCGGTGTCCTGCCCGGGACATCGTGACTTTGCTTAGGGTTACTCTTTTATGTACATTGTGATGTTTAGATCATTAAATAAAAAAGTGTTTTTCGTTGCATGCAAATATTGTGCTCTCTGTCTTTTCTGTTTTTGTTTTACAATAAAATGACAATGTGGTTACTCGCTTTATGCACATTTTGAAGCATTTAACCATTTCTTTTGCAGGATAACGTTTTCAGATGACACCATCGAACCGCCTATGACTCATTTCGACTTTGAACACCTGGTATTTCAGGCCGAAGAGGAGGTTGTCGAAGATGGCGAAGTTCTAGAAGAATTGACCTGGTTGTTAAAACCAGAGGAACGAATCATTCTTCCTCATGAGGAGGTCATTGAAATTATTAACCTGGGGTCGGAAGGGGTTGAAAGGAACATTCGTATAGGAGCCGCGCTGCAGAGCGACGTCAAGCAAAGATTGGTTGAAATACTGAGAGAGTAAAGTGATGTATTCGCTTGGTCGTACGAAGACATGCCCGGATTGGATACAGATATGGTCGTACACCGTCTGCCGTTAAGGGAAGAGTGCCCGCCGGTTAAACAGAAGCTTCGCAGAACTAGGCCTGATATGACAGTGAAGATTAAGGAGGAGGTTCAAAAGCAGTGGGACGCAGGGTTCCTGGCTGTTACGAAATATCCCACTTGGGTCGCAAATATTGTTCCAGTGCCGAAAAAGGACAGTAAAGTCAGAATGTGCGTGGATTACCGTGATCTAAACAAAGCGAGCCCAAAAGACGATTTTCCACTTCCTCACATCGATGTGTTGGTTGACAATACTGCTCAGTTCTCTGTCTTTTCTTTTATGGACGGATTCTCGGGGTATAATCAGATCAAGATGGTACCCGAAGACATGGAGAAGACCACTTTCATAATACCGTGGGGAACATTTTGTTACAAAGTGATGACCTTCGGACTGAAAAATGTTGGGGCAACATATCAAAGAGCGATGACTACTCTCTTTCATGACATGATGCATAAAGAGATTGAAGTATATGTAGATGATATGATTGCCAAATCCCAGACGGAGGAAGAACATTTGGTAAATCTGCTGAAGCTATTCAAGAGGCTTAGGAAGTTCAGGTTGAGACTGAACCCTAATAAATGCACCTTCGGGGTGAGATCGGGTAAACTGCTGGGGTTTATCGTGAGCGAAAAAGGAATAGAGGTGGATCCTGCAAAGGTCAAAGCAATACAAGAGATGCCAGCGCCTAAAACAGAAAAAGAAGTACGAGGATTTTTAGGGAGACTGAACTACATTGCCAGGTTCATATCTCACCTGACAGCTACTTGTGAACCGTTATTCAAGCTGTTGAAAAAAGACCAGGCTGTAACATGGAATGAAAATTGTCAAAAGGCGTTCGATAAAATAAAACAGTATTTGCAGGAGTCTCCTATTTTGATACCTCCAGTGGCAGGGAGACCCTTGATTATGTATTTGACAGTTCTTGAGGGAAGTATGGGTTGTGTTCTCGTCAACACGACGAGACAGGGCGAAAGGAGCATGCGATTTATTATTTGAGTAAGAAGTTTACTGAATGTGAATCTCGATATTCAATGCTCGAAAAAACTTGTTGTGCGCTAGTCTGGGCTGCCAAGCGTTTGAGGCAGTACATGCTGAACCATACAACCATGCTCATCTCGAAGATGGAGCCTATCAAATATGTATTTGAAAAGCAGGCATTATCGGGGAGAATTGTCCGTTGGCAGATGGTTTTGACCGAATACGACATCCAGTATGTCTCACAGAAGGCTATAAAGGGGAGTGTATTATCTGAGTATTTGGCAGAGCAACCTATTGAGGACTACCAATCGATGAGGTTGATTTTCCTGACGAGGATATCATGTACCTGAAGATGAAAGATTGTGAAGAACCGTTGCCGGACGAAGGACCAGAATTGGGTTCCAAATGGAAGTTGATCTTTGACGGAGCTGTAAACTCCTATGGTAGCGAAATATGGGCAATCATCACTACTCCACATGGGTCGCACATACCATTCACTGCTCGATTGACCTTTCCAGTTACCAATAATGAAGCCGAATACGAAGCTTGTATCATGGGGCTTGAAGAAGCCATTGATTTGCGAATCAAAAATCTGGATGTATATGGAGACTCAGCTCTGGTGGTGAATCAAATAAAAGGAGAATGGGAGACACGTCAGCCCAATTTGATACCGTACATGAATTTCGCGAGGAGATTGTTGCCCTTCTTTGACAAGGTTGAATTGCATCATGTACCGCGAGCAGAGAATCAGATGGCTGACGCTCTGGCCACATTGTCTTCCATGTATAAAGTCAATTTCTGGAATGAGACTCCCAAAATTGTTATTTCCCGGCGTGATAGACCCGCCTTCGTATTTGCCATTGACGACGCATCTGATGATAAACCCTGGTATTTTGACATCCATAATTTCCTAAAAAACAAAGAATATCCGGCTGGGGCATCCAGTCACGATCAGAAGACTCTCAGGAGATTGGCGGGTAATTTCTATCTGAATCCAGACGGTGTCCTATACAAGAGAAATCGCGACTCGATGCTACTACGTTGTGTAGACGAGAAAGAGGCGAAGTTGCTCATGGAGGAAATACACGATGGTACATTTGGTACGCATGCCGGTGGGCATGCCATGACGAGGAAGCTGCTGCGGGCAGGTTATTATTGGCTAACTATGGAAACCGATTGTTTCAAGTTTGCGAAGAAGTGTCATAAGTGCCAGATCTATGCAGATAAGATCCATGTGCCTCCGAGTCCTCTGAACGTGATGTCGTCACCGTGGCCATTCTCAATGTGGGGAATCGACATGATTGGAAAGATCGAGCCGACGGCATCTAACGTACACCGTTTCATTTTGGTAGCAATCGATTATTTTACCAAATGGGTGGAAGCGGCATCCTATGCAAATGTGACCAAGCAGGTTTATCAAGCGAGATATCATTTGCAGATATGGAATCCCCGAGCGGATAATTACCGACAACGGTTCGAACTTAAATAACATAATGATGAAGGAGCTGTGTCAGAGTTTTAAGATCGAGCATCACAACTCCTCCCCTTATCGACCCAAGATGAATGGCGCTGTTGAGGCGGTCAATAAGAACATAAAGAAGATTGTTCAGAAGACGGTGGCAACTCTTCTGTTCAGCAGACGTTGGATTCCAAATGCATAAAGAACTATCGCAGTCCTTAGCAGCTGGCGACTCTGCTGGGGATCCAACGTCCCCTGGTTGCTAAGGACTGCGATAGTTCCTTATGCATTTGGGATCCAACGTCCCTTAAGCGAGTCAATCCTAACATTTGTTTTCCCGTCGAGGAATTTGTATGGATTTACATTTATGTCATTTATTGGGGGTTGTGACGGGTGTTCTATTATTGAGAGATAAGCCGGACCTGGGCTTGAGTGTACTTAGAATTAGAGTGGAAAGTAGCGCGCGCCCACTTGCTTTGCAGGTCTTGGTGTCCCGCAAAATTCACACTCAGACGAGGTTCCTCTGGTTGGCCTCCTGTCCCACCCTTTGGGTGGCGTGGGTTGCTGGTTAGTTGAATTGTCGACTCTGGGAACCGATCAATTGGAAGTTGGCTAAGTGAGGCCTCTTCATAATTTGATGATGTCACTCCTTCTGGGAATCGTATCGTCAACCCTGAAAGTCTGTGACGCCGACGACCGCATAGGATGCCATACCATCGTAAGTTATTAGGACACCTACCTGTGAGAGGGTTTTGGGACTATGCAGGTAACTAGACCTCCAGATACCGGTTTGTTTCTTGATTTGAGATTCAGGATATTTATGGACAGTTGAGGGGTCTATCAGAGACCAGGATTGGAGTGATGTTATTGGGTCTATCAGAGACCGGGATTGGAGCTTCGTATTGGGTCTGTCTAAGACCAGAGTTGAGGATTTCTGGATGGTCTGTTTGAGACTTATGATGTGGTTTGGGCTTCTTAGCCATGGCACCTGGTTCCCTTGTTGCATCTATTTGCATTGCATTGTTGCATATCCATTATCATGTGCATTTCATTAACGTGTGTCTGTGCTGCAGCTGCATTTGCATTTTCCCTGATTCTAGCGTCCGGATTTCTGATTATTGATCATGGCTAGCTTGAGAAGGACAGTTGCATACAAATTACCAACCCCTGATGTTATTCCCCTGATTGGTTTGATTTCCCTTGCTGAGGAGGATGTCCAGAGAAGCTTCAGGATGAGTTACGGAAGACTGTTGAGGTTGGTTCGTATACCAACTGAGGTTGAGCTGGATGGGCTGTATACATTGATGCAATTTTATGACCCTGCCTTGAGATGCTTCACTTTCAAGGACTTTATTTTGGGGCCCACCTTGAAAGAGTACGCAGAGTTTGTTGAGCTGCCCGTGCAGAATAAGGTTCCTTTCATTCACTTTGACGCTAAGCCTAGGTTGGAAGACTTAGCAAAGGCTTTACACTTGGACGCTTCTGAGCTATTGGTGACTTCTTCGCGCGGGTTCCAGTCTTCTCCCTCCAGTTCCTGATTGGTAAAGCCCAGGAATACGCCAAGAGTGGATGCTGGATAGTCTTTAATGTTGTGTTGGCTATGTGCATCTATGGGATAGTATTGTTTCCCAACATTCCAGATTTTGTGGACTTTGACGCCTTTCATTTGTTTGCCGCTGGCAACCCTGTACCCACATTGCTCGGGGATTTCTACCATTCGTTGCATTGCAAGAATGAAAAGAGGAGAGGGAAGAGTGTTCACTTTTGTGTGCCATTGCTGAGCATATGGTTTGAGAGCCACCTTCTTAAGAAAAAACCTTTGGTGGAGGTTGCAGATACAGCTAACTGGCCGAAGCGCCTGATGAGACTCTCTTCTGAAAACATTGATTGGTTTGACAGGGATTTGCTAGGGTCTGAGGTGATTTTCAGTTGCTCTGGATATCCAAACGTGCCTTTGATAGGAATGAAGGGATGCATCAATTATAGTCCATCTCTGTTTGTTCGCCAATCTGGATATGCATTGAAGGATCCACCTAGGGAGGAAGAAGTACAGGAATCTCTGTACTTCACTGATGATGTGAACGGAGAATTATTAGCCCAACTTCAGCACGCTTGGATACGCATCAACAGGAGAGGGAAACCACTATTGGGAAAGAACGACAGTCAAGCTTACGCACCGTACAAAGCCTGGGTACAAGAAAGAGCAAAACAGTTGCTAATACCGTTTTCAGCTGTACCAGTCCATGTTCCTGTTCCAGTTGTAAAGGAACCAACCACTGTTACCATGGAAGTATATGAGCAAGTTGTAAAAGAGAAGGAAGTCTTGCTGTTGGCTAATGAAGAATTAGAGAAAGAACTGGCTCAGCTCAGAAGAGAGAAGAATGAAGCAGCATACTCTCTCCAACATTTCAGTCTTCGTTGAATGCTGGTTGAAGAGAAACAGAAACGGGAGCGTCTGGGAAAGGATTTCAAGAGTTCACATGATATGCTTGAATCAAAGAAAACGGCACTAGACGTAGCTTATCGAGAAATCTCTTCCTTCAGCAAAACGTGGAATGCCACGCTGACCAATAACAAGGAAAGGGAGGACAAACTAAAGCAGCAGATTTCTAACTTGGAACACCAGCTGAAGACTAGCAAGCTCAAATACGAAGAGGAAGTTATGGCTAGATGGGCTCTTCAGGACGCATTGAATGAGGTAGCCAAACGCAAGAAAGAAGCTCGTTCCCAGAAGAGAAAGGTTGATGATTGCTTTGGAGACGGTGAATGGGAAGAATCTATCGAGGATTTGAAGCGTGTGATCAGGCGGGGTGACGCACTGATCGAAAGATTGCTTGCTCAGCCGGACCATCCAAAGACCAAAAGGCTATTGAAGGAGTACAGGGGCTACGAAGCTACTTGACTTGATTTGTATATTGTTGTTTTGAACTGACCATCACCAGGCCTGTTGGTTGGGGTCATGCCTTCTATTGTACTACCTCACATTAATGTATAACTTTGCCCGATCAGCTATATACAAGTTGTTCCGTCTTCTGTGAATGATTATCAGCCAATTATCACCGCACTGTCACGGCACGACACGACACAGAGCACATGGCACTAGAGTTGGGGAAATAATGCGCCCTAACGCACAGACACATATTGCATTGCATGTGCATACATATTGCATTTATCAGCTAATTATTGAAATTGTATCTCATCTTCTGCATCTCGACAGGTTTACAGAACTGCAAGTCAACGTCCTCATCGGTATCCCACTCGCACAAACTGTAAGAAGATTATGGATCAAGTACAGCAAGAGATGCAGGAGATGCGGGAGAGGCTCACATAGTTCATGCAGACTATGGAAACGGTTATGAAGGGGCAGGAAAACCTGCAGACTCTGGTGTTGCCACTATTGGAGGTGGTAACGAGGACCACCACTCTGTACAAGTTGAGACTATTCATGGAGGCAGTGTGCATACTCCTCAGCCTGTAGTGAACCCTCTTGTGGTAAATGTGTCGGGCGCGAATGCGAACAACGGGGCTGGCACCGGAAATGGTAACAATGGAGTTGGAAATGAAGTTGTTGTTAATAATGTTGGACTCAAGGATGCCAATCTGGGGGCGTCAATAATAACGGAGATAATGGTTTCGGAAACGCGGGTTTCGGATACAATGAGCAAGGCTTTGGCTATGGTGGTCAGGATGGCAGGTTTGGCTTTGGATACGACGGTGCTGGTATGGTTAACCAAGGTTATGGAGGAATGGCTAATAATGGTAACGGCACTGGATTCGTTAATAATGGGTATGGACCGACTGGTTTCAATCAGGGATACGGAATTAGAGGTCAAGGACCAATGATGAATCATAATGTATTTGGTCGCAATCAAGGGTACGATGGCTTTGGCAATGAAAATGTCAACTGGAACGAAGATCAGCAGGAAGATGCATTCTCTGGTAGAGGTTTTGACGGTCCTGTAGACAACACGCAGCGAATTAAGATGCTCGAGGAGCAGATGAAAGGTGTTGTGAATCAAAGTGCTTCTGGTTTGGACATGACCACGATGGGACTGGTACCCGGTCTGAGGGTACCTTTGAAATTTAAGGCTCCAACTTTTGACAAGTACAAGGGAGATACTTGCCCCAAGGTTCATGTGCGGTCGTACTATAGAAGAATGTCGGCTTTATTCGAATGACGAAAGAATGCTGATGCATTTCTTTCAGGACAGTTTGTCTGGTCCTTCTCTTGAATGGTACATGGGGTTAGAGCCTACCCAGATAAAGGCTTGGAAACAGTTGGCCGACGCATTTGTGACGCATTATAAATACAATAGTGACTTGGCCCCGAATCGGATCCAGTTACAGGGTTTGTCCCAAAAGAAAGATGAAAGCTTCAAGGAATACGCGCAGAGATGGCGCGATATGGCCGCACGAGTTCATCCTCCGCTGGATGACAAAGTGATGAATGATATGTTCGTAGGGACATTTATTGTTCCATACTTCCTTGGGTAGTTTCTCGGACTTAGTCTTGATGGGTGAGAAAATCGAAAGTAATATTAAAGTGGGCATATTCCGCGCTGAGGAATCCACTTCATCGGGAAATAATAGAAAAGGTTATGGTGGTCGCCGTCAGGGTGACACGAGTGCAGTATTCGGAGGCCGCGGTCGAGGCCGAGGTAGAGGACGTAATCAGTACAATCATCCGCAACAGGTGGCAAGTGTCACAATTGCATTCCCTCAGCAATCAGTACAGTTACAGCAGATACCGCCGCAACAACAACCACAGCAACAACAGCAGCAGCAGAGACCTAACCAGGGTCAAAGGAGATTTCCTAACACGAGGCCGAAGAGGGTTTTTGATGTACCTCCTTATACATATGCGGAATTGCTTCAAACAATGTTGGGTACAACAACTTCGGGCAAGCTGGCCCAAATATCTTGAATTCACCTATGCCCAATCATGGGGCAAATGCTGTGTTAACAGAGGAAGAGCTGAATTTGGTATTGAGTGTCGATGAGCTCAAGACTCCGCTGTGCGAGGTTAAAAGCAGATTGTTGAGAGGAGGTGTTCATCCGGGCTGTGATGAGTATTGTCTGGATTGCCGGGCTCAAGAGGGGGGCTGCATTGAGTTGAAAAGAGGTATTCAGGCTTTGATGGACGAGGGTAGATTGCAGTTTGACAGCACAGTCGTTGAGAAACCTGCGAAGGTTATGATGGATGAGGCTAATGATGTAGCGATGGTGACTATCCCACGAAAGACGATTACTATAACGGCGCCAGCCAGGCGGCCAACGATCACCATCACAAAAGCGGGGCCTGTCCCGTATGAAAAACTAAAGCCGTACCCTGGACCTACGGATTGGAAGCCTACTGCAATGGCGAGAAGATAGAATGGAATAAGCAACCAGCTGAAGGTGTTGACAACGTTGTTGGAACTGGTGGGATGACTCGAAGTGGAAGGATTTTGGGTCACCAGAGGTAGAAGCTCAGCGTTTGGCTCGAGGAAAAGAAAAAGTGAACGAGGGTATACCTGTACAGAGGAATGAGAAGGAAACGTCACTGAAGGACGTAGAGGAGTTTATGCGCCTAATTAGAAAAAGCGACTACAAGATTGTCGAGCACTTGCAACAAACACCATCGAAGATATCCATACTATCATTGTTGTTATGCTCCGAAGCACATCGGAATGCATAGTTGAAGATTTTGGATACTTCATTCGTACCTCAGGATGTGTCTGTCAACTAGTTGGAGGGGGTACTGGCCCATGTGAACGCCGGTCACAGTTTGGGATTCACTGATTGTGATTTGACCCCAAGGGGGAGAGAACACAACATGGCGCTGCATGTTTCTGTTGAATGTCGGGGCACGGTTATGTCTCACGTATTGGTAGATACAGGATCTTCTTTGAACGTACTTCCCAAAAAGGCCATGATGAAGCTAGACATCCGGGGAATCATCTGTACACCGAGTGATTGGGTGGTTCGGGCATTTGACGGCACCCGAAGATCGGTGTTTGGATCGATAACGTTACCCTTGCAAGTGGGACCAGAGGTATTTGAAACGGAGTTTTACATCATGGACATTCACCCCGCGTACAGTTGCTTACTAGGACGCCCGTGGATACATGGTGCTGGGGCAGTTACTTCTACTTTGCACCAGAAATTGAAGTATATGGTGGGTGACAGTGTCGTTACCGTCTGTGGAGAGGAGGATATCTTGGTGAGTCACTTGTCCTCATTCAAATACATCGAGGTTGATGGTGAAATTCATGAGACGCCCTGCCAGGGGTTTGAAAGTTTGAAAATCAAGGATAAAGCTCCAGTCGTCAGTAAAGCGCCGGAAGTGGCCGTATCCTCGTACAAAGAAGCGCAGGCTTTAGTGCAAGCAGGAGAGACGAAGGGTTGGGGCCGTGTACTAGACATACCTGTGAAGTTGGACAGGTTCGGACTGGGTTATCAGCCGTCATCATCAGCGCCCATTGCAGGGGCACCAAAATTCAAAGGGCCAGTGACGATCACGTCCAGCCATCAATGCTGTCTCCGATTCAGAGGAGGGGGATAGTGACTGTGACATGGATGCTTGGATCCAGCCAAGCGTGTCGGGGCAAGGGCTATGCAACTGGTCAATTCAGGAATATGTTTCTGTGACTACAAAACAGTAATTTCTTTGTTTTTCAATTGTTGAATAACCCGGTGTCCTGCCCGGGACATCGTGACTTTGCTTAGGGTTACTCTTTTATGTACATTGTGATGTTTAGATCATTAAATAAAAAAGCGTTTTTCGTTGCATGCAAATATTGTGCTCTCTGTCTTTTCTGTTTTTGTTTTACAATAAAATGACAACGTGGTTACTCGCTTTATGCACATTTTGAAGCATTTAACCATTTCTTTTGCAGGATAACGTTTTCAGATGACACCATCGAACCGCCTAGGACTCATTTCGACTTTGAACACCTGGTATTTCAGGCCGAAGAGGAGGTTGTCGAAGATGGCAAAGTTCTAGAAGAATTGACCTGGTTGTTAAAACCAGAGGAACGAATCATTCTGCCTCATGAGGAGGTCATTGAAATTATTAACCTGGGGTCGGAAGGGGTTGAAAGGAACATCCGTATAGGAGCCGCGCTGCAGAGCGACGTCAAGCAAAGATTGGTTGAAATACTGAGAGAGTACAGTGATGTATTCGCTTGGTCGTACGAAGACATGCCCGGATTGGATACAGATATGGTCGTACACCGTCTGCCGTTAAGGGAAGAGTGCCCGCCGGTTAAACAGAAGCTTCGCAGAACTAGGCCTGATATGACAGTGAAGATTAAGGAGGAGGTTCAAAAGCAGTGGGACGCAGGGTTCCTGGCTGTTACGAAATATCCCACTTGGGTCGCAAATATTGTTCCAGTGCCGAAAAAGGACGGTAAAGTCAGAATGTGCGTGGACTACCGTGATCTAAACAAAGTGAGCCCAAAAGATGATTTCCCACTTTCGCACATTGATGTGTTGGTTGACAATACGGCTCAGTTCTCTGTCTTTTCTTTCATAGATGGATTTTCGGGGTATAATCAGATCAAGATGGCACCCGAAGACATGGAGAAGACCACTTTCATAACACCGTGGGGAACATTTTGTTACAAAGTGATGCCCTTCTGACTGAAAAATGCTGGGGCAACATATCAAAGAGCGATGACTACTCTCTTTCATGACATGATGCATAAAGAGATTGAAGTATATGTAGATGATATGATTGTCAAATCCCAGACGGAGGAAGAACATTTGGTAAATCTGCTGAAGCTATTCAAGAGGCTTAGAAAGTTCAGGTTGAGACTGAACCCTAATAAATGCACCTTTGGGGTGAGATCGGGTAAACTGCTGGGGTTTATCGTGAGCGAAAAAGGAATAGAGGTGGATCCTGCAAAGATCAAAGCAATACAAGAGATGCCAGCGCCTAAAACAGAAAAAGAAGTACGAGGATTTTTAGGGAGACTGAACTACATTGCCAGGTTCATATCTCACCTGACAGCTACGTGTGAGTCGTTATTCAAGCTGTTGAAAAAAGACCAGGCTGTAACATGGAATGAAAATTGTCAAAAGGCGTTCGATAAAATAAAACAGTATTTGCAGGAGCCTCCTATTTTGATACCTCCAGTGGCAGGGAGACCCTTGATTATGTATTTTGACACGACGAGACAGGGCGAAAGGAGCATGCGATATACTACCTGAGTAAGAAGTTTACTGAATGGGAATCTCGATACTCAATGCTCGAAAAAACTTGTTGCGCGCTAGCCTGGGCCGCCAAGAGTTTGAGGCAATACATGCTGAACCATACAACCATGCTCATCTCGAAGATGGATCCTATCAAATACGTATTTGAAAAGCAGGCATTATCGGGGAGAATTGCCCGTTGGCAGATGGTTTTGACCGAATACGACATCCAGTATGTCTCACAGAAGGCTATAAAGGGGAGTGTATTATCTGATTATTTGGCAGAGCAGCCTATTGAGGACTACCAATCGATGAGGTTTGATTTTCCTGACGAGGATATCATGTACCTAAAGATGAAAGATTGTGAAGAACCGTTGCCGGACGAAGGACCAGAATTGGGTTCCAAATGGAAGTTGATCTTTGACGGAGCTGTAAACTCCTATGGTAGCGGAATAGGGGCAATCATCACTAGTCCACATGGGTCGCACATACCATTCACTGCTCGATTGACCTTTTCAGTTACCAATAATGAAGCCGAATACGAAGCTTGTATCATGGGGCTTGAAGAAGCCATTGATTTGCGAATCAAAAATCTGGATGTATATGGAGACTCAGCTCTGGTGGTGAATCAAATAAAAGGAGAATGGGAGACACGTCAACCCAATTTGATACCGTACATGAATTACGCGAGGAGATTGTTGCCCTTCTTTGACAAGGTTGAATTGCATCATGTACCGCGAGCAGAGAATCAGATGGCTGACGCTCTGGCCACATTGTCTTCCATGTATAAAGTCAATTTCTGGAATGAGACTCCCAAAATTGTTATTTCCCGGCGTGATAGACCCGCCTTCGTATTTGCCATTGACGACGCATCTGATGATAAACCCTGGTATTTTGACATCCATAATTTCCTAAAAAACAAAGAATATCCGGCTGGGGCATCCAGTCACGATCAGAAGACTCTCAGGAGATTGGCGGGTAATTTCTATCTGAATCCAGACGGTGTCCTATACAAGAGAAATCACGACTTGGTGCTACTACGTTGTGTAGACGAGAAAGAGGCGAAGTTGCTCATGGAGGAAATACACGAGGGTACATTTGGTACGCATGCTGGTGGACATGCTATGACGAGGAAGCTGCTGCGGGCAGGTTATTATTGGCTAGCTATGGAAACCGATTGTTTCAAGTTTGCGAAGAAGTGTCATAAGTGTCAGATCTATGCAGATAAGATCCATGTGCCTCCGAGTCCTCTGAACGTGATGTCGTCAACGTGGCCACTCTCAATGTGGGGAATCGACATGATTGGAAAGATCGAGCCGACGGCATCTGACGGACACCGTTTCATTTTGGTAGCAATCGATTATTTTACCAAATGGGTGGAAGCGGCATCCTATGCAAATGTGACCAAGCAGGTGGTAGCCAGGTTTATCAAGCGAGATATCATTTGCAGATATGGAATCCCCGAGCGGATAATTACCGACAACGGTTCGAACTTAAATAACAGAATGATGAAGGAGCTGTGTCAGAGTTTTAAGATCGAGCATCACAACTCCTCCCCTTATCGACCCAAGATGAATGGCGCTGTTGAGGCGGCCAATAAGAACATAAAGAAGATTGTTCAGAAGATGGTGGTGACCTATAAGGACTGGCATGAGATGCTACCTTTTGTTTTGCACGGTTATCGTACGACGGTACGCACATCAACTGGAAGTTGAGATTCCTTCCCTGAGGGTATTACGAGATGTCCAACTGGACGAGGCAGAATGGGTGAGAGACAGGTTGAACCAGCTGAGTTTAATGGATGAGAAGAGGTTAGCTTCTCTAGCATATGGTCGTTTGTACCAGAGCCGAATGAAGAAAGCGTATGATAAAAAGATACATCCTCGGAGCTTTCAGACGGGCGACCTTGTGCTAAATAGGATTCTCCCGCCGCAGGCAGATCACAGGGGCAAGTGGACCCCCAACTACGAAGGGCCATACGTTGTCAAAAAAGTCTTGGAGGAGCTTTGTTGTTGTCCACCATGGACGGTGAGGACTTTACATCGCCTGTGAATTCGGACGCAGTTAAAAAATACTTTGCTTGAAATTGACCCGCTGGACAAAAAAGGAGAGTCCAGGCAAAAAGGGGGCATCCTGGCGAACCAAAAACAGAATAAAAGGTTCTGGCAAAAGTTAGGGATAAAATTGAAAAAATGTACACCCGCGAAGTCAAAAACCTACACTGGGCGGCTTCGGCAAAAAAGGGTATCCCGGTGAATTGAAAACCCGTAGATGGCGGTTCACGCAAAAGTTAGGGATTTGAAAAGTAAATGACTGCGGTCCGAATTTGATACTGCATTGCACATTGGTGCCGGAGAATACTTGAGGATTCGTTTATCAGATACAACCTCTTCGGAAAGTTGAATACCGGGAAAGCGCCAGAGTCAGGCGAGTCATAGGAGGATCAGCTCATGGTGTTTGTCTACGTCTCGTTGCCAACATGTGTACATATTTGTGTTAGTATTTATGCTTCCTGTGCATACTTGTGTACTTGTTTGTGCGTAGCTACCTCTTTTCAGGAGTTACATCCAGTGTACAAAACTCCGCCTATTTAGAGGCCCTATCAATAAAACATGTTATTCAGTACTCGATATTTGTTCTTTATTGTTTTGTATGTGAAAAAACGCCGATTGTTTTGACAAAACTAGCATGTACATAACGGTGTTGGCCCTTGCCAATAATTGCTAAAACTTTGAATTGACTGAAATGATGTCACGAATGCTAACCCGAATAGATTCGGTTGTATGGACTTGTTTTGTCGCGTTTGTGCTGTTTTGCAGGGTCCTTGCATGTTTGAAGCAATCGAAAGAGAATTACTATAGCCTAGCCAGGGCATTGGATGAAAGATGTGATTACAGTTGATGTAAATCCCCACGCAGGTCGTGTTCCCGGAAGTGGGAATGACGCTCCCCTTTATTGAAGGACAAGATTAATTCCCCAGAAGAATATCTTAATAGAGATGTCTCCGGCAAGGTGGTAATCCCCACAGAATTGAGCATGTGTAGATGCAATCCCCGGTTGAGAAGGTTCTCAAGATGGATGACCAAGTCAAAATTGGTTCAGAAAGATGGTTTTTCTTTTTCCCCGCAGGGTCAGTTATTTCCAACAAGAGTTGATAATCTCAAGATTGTGATTTGTATTCAGACAATATGATTTCCTCCACAAGGACTTTCTATCCCGAGCAGAGTTGTTTAGCCTCAGAGTAGTGATTCCAGGTTGGCAGGCTGTGCTCAGACAGTGTACATTCCTCAAGAAAGATCCATTATCCCCAGTAGGGTCGTCTACTCTCTCCAGCAGAGGTTTCCTTCCCGGTAGGATCCTTTATTCTCCTCCAGCGGAGCCAGTTTTGTCTCCAAGAGAGTCGTTTCTTCCCCCCAGCGGAGTTCTCTCTATTCAGCAAGAATTTTCTTTCCTCCCAGTGGAAATTAAAGTTCAGATCTCTCCCAGCAGAGTCGCCAGCAATAATTCATGGGTTAGTAGGAAACAGAAAATGTGAATTTCTTAATTCTATTGGTTATAAACCTGTTTTAAATTTATTTGGGAATGAAGGAACATGTCTTTCCTAAAATAAATCTTGATGATAAGTCATTTGAAACTTATTTGGGAATTATTCCGTAGGTATGTTTTGACATTGATTATATATTGTGATTTCACTTTTATTTAGGCACTATTTGGGGAATACCTTTCCTGCTTTTGACAAGGAACCCTCATGAGAGCGAGGGAGGGCTCCTTATGCGATATCTGATCCGACTATAACACACTAGCAGGTATATAAATGAAAGAATATGCGATATCTGATCCGACCATAACACACTAAGAGGTATAAAAGTCACCAGAATGTTTGTGAACTTACCTTTAGATTCGTTGAACTAATTATGTTGTATGGTTATATTGTTGGTAAGAATACACATGGAGATACATACCTCTCGAAAATAATATGTCGAAACTAGGTGGATATTAAAATGCATCCGTGATAGAGTAATTTTGTTATAGGGTAGGAAGATAACTTTAAATAAATCAGAAGTTACCTTCCCACACTATAATTTAGATCCGACAAAATTATTATGTCACAGATACATTTCAATATCCATCTGGTTTCAACATATTTTCTCAAGAGGACATATCTACGTGTGTAATCTGTGTATTTTAGTAAGTTCACTAACATTCTGTCACTTATATACCTCCTACTTATGGTCGGGTCAAATATCCTAAAAGGTTTAAATTTATCTCCTTAACGAGATTGAGGAGAGTCTTAATTAATAGGAAAACCATATGAAAACCATGTTAGAGCTCAACTATAATTTTAAAATGTTTAAAGGTAGAAATAGCTTCAACTTTAGTCATAAGAAAGTAGATCCAAGTAAACTTAGAAAAAGCATCTACAAATGACATGTAATATTTAAAACCTAAAGTAGAAGCTAAGGAAAAGAACCAACAAATCACTATTTATAAGTTCTAAGGGAGAAGAATAAGTGGGATGAAGCGTAAGGAAAAGAACCACCAAATCACTATTTATAAGTTCTAAGGGAGAAGAATAAGTGGGGTAAAGCAAGAGAGTGTAATATATGAGCTTTTCCTACACATCATGTTGAACAAAACAAATCCATATCTTTATTAATGAAAGGAATATTAAAATAATATAAAACAAATTTTAAAGGAGTATTGACGTATTCTAATCTTAAATGCCACATATTATGAGTACTAGAATACATATCAACAAAATTAATGCTACAAACAAATTTATTTTGACACATCAAAAAAGATGAAACTTGTCAACATTGCTAGATGAGAATTGTCAAATAACACTGCTTCTTACCTCCTTGGCTAAAAAAAATTCAAATTCCTAAAAAGATTTTTTGCATGCAAGAGTTTCTGGATCTTGGAGTATGGCATCGGCAATGGCTTTGCCATCCACATCGACACCCGTTGACAGCTCAGGTACAAGAATTGAAAATAAAATAAAATTTAGATGATATTATTAGTATGAACGTATGTATGTATGTATGAAATAAACAAGATATTATGTTTCAAGTTGGTATCGAGAGCATGGTTTAAAACCCTATTTTTTTCTATTTCTTTCGCTCTTGGATGTTCCAGATCCCATTTTATTCAAATGTGTCATCGCCTTTAACAGTTAACAGTGGCATGCAGCCTTCTATAGTGGCCAGAAGTCTATGATTAGCCAAAACAGCACCGCCAACAGCTCAGCCCCGAGACACCACCACTCTCGCCCACACGCCACCCTTTGACAGTCTATTTCCGACGGTGATTATTGCTACAGACTCGGCTTTGCCCTCTAACTCCATTGGGACCACTTTCCATTTGTAGGTCTCACATTTAAGATGTGTTTCGACAGGTTCTTTGCCTTTAACGTACTTGTTCCTTATTATTTCTCTTTGTCTGCATACAGCCTGTTGGTTGTTTATTGTTTGAGCAGTTCAGACTTCTTATTTGGTGTTGTTGAAATTTTCTTACCCTTGCTGAAACATCATAACTGAAATTCCAAGTCCAAAGGATGATGTTGTTAAGGAGAATCCAAGAGCGGTAATGCCTCATTTTTCTCTAAATTATCACCACCTAAATATCCACATTATGTTACGGTTGGAGATTAATCTAAAGTTGAGGCAACTGGTGTTGGACGAGTATCTCATATTCTCTCACTCTCTTTGATCTCTGTTTTATTGATTCTTAATTGTCCTTTTAATTTGATTTGTATAAGCAAATTAACATGCTTTTTAAACGGTGTCATAACCTTTACTTCTAATTTCTTTTTCGTATAGGATCGAAGTACGTGACAAATGATGGGAGTCGGCACTAAATCCAATGGTCTTTACTATCTTCATCCTTCCGATTCCTCTATATGTGTTACTCCTGAATCTCTTGAACTTCTACATCATTACTTAAGTCATCCGAAGTTTATCCAAATTGTTGTCTGGTTTTTTTACATCCATACCCTTATTTGAACAAAAAAAATCCCATAATACCTTATTTTTAAAATTATTTACAGAGATATCCTCTTCGTCCATCCAATGGACGAGAGGGTGCAGAAAATTTTTTTGGAGTAGAAGTTCGCCCATTCTAAGGGCGAGCTTGTGAAAATCAGATAGTTTTTTTTATTCAGATTTATTTAATTATGGTAGAATCAGTTTGGGCCAACTAATACAAATAAAAAATAATTATTCAGATTTATTTAATTATGGTAGAATCAGTTTGGGCCAACTAATACAAATAAAAAATAATTGGAAACATAACGTAGTTTAAATTGGGATTAGTATTGTAAATAAAATCATTCAAACAATTAAACATTATTATGTTATAAAAATAATTTATTAATGATTGATTAATTATATTAATTAAAATCTAATATTTATTTATTGTATTTAATTATATTAATTATATAATTTATATAATGTAAATGACAGAGCTAACATTATTTTAAATATATTAATAGTATATATAAATGATAGAGCTAATACAAATGAAAAATAATTGGGAAATTGAGAGTAGTATTGTAAATAAAATCATTCAAACAATTAAACATTATTATGTTATAAAAATAATTTATTAATGATTGATTAATTATATTAATCAAAATTTGGTATTTATTTATGGTATTTAATTATATTAATTATATAATTTATATAATGTAAATGACAGAGCTAACCTTATTTTAAATATATTAATAGTATATATAAATGACAGAGCTAATATAATTTATTAATGATTGATTAATTATATTAATTAAAATCTGGTATTTATTTATGATATTTAATTATATTAATTATATAATAAAAAAATCATGTTTCATAGGCTCGTCCATCCATTGGACGAACTAGTCTGTTCCAAACTGATTCTCCTCGCCTTTAGAATGGACGAACTTCTAATTCAAAAAAATTTATGCACCCTCTCGTCCATCAGATGGACAATGGACGAACTTGTATAAAAAAGAAGGTATCTCTGTAAATAATTTTAAAAATAGAGTATTATGGAATTTTCTTTTTCAAACGAGGGTACAGAAGTGAAAAAACAGTTTTGTCTTCCTTATTTAGAGTTATTACATTGTGAGGAGTCTTGTCAGTTAGAAGAGTTTCTTTTTCAGTCGTATTAATAATATAGCCATGTCTCTTTTTAACATTGTTCATTCCAATGTTTAGGGTCATAGTCAAATTCCTTCTATCTTAGGGTATAGGTATTATGTGGCTTTTATTGACGTTTTGATTTATTTAATATTTTTAAGAATTTTTGTTTTGAAATTACAACGCGGTTTGGAAAAACTATTCGCACTTTACGCAATGACAATGCAAAAGAATACTTCTCTGATCGTTTTAACTCTTTCATGCACTCCAAATGTATCGTACATCAATCTCGTGATTCAGCTCCTATTCCAAGTGCCTCTACCCCTACTCTGGCTACGTGTCTGGATTTGCCCATTGCCACACGTAAAAGTAATTGTTCAACCCGTAACCCTTATCCTATTTATAATTGTGTGTCTTACCATGGATTATCTCCTACCCACGATGCTTTAGTTACTTCACTTGCATCTGTTTCTATTCTTAAAACTTTTCAGGAAGCACTATCCCATCCAGGGTGGAAACTTCATGAAATGTCAGCTTTAAAATCTACTCATACTTGGGAGCTTGTTCCTCTCCCTTCTGGGAAATTTGTTGTTGGTTGTAGGTGGATATTTAATATTAAGGTGGATCCTGATGGACAGGTAGATCAATTGAAAGCTCACAAAATGGCAAAAGGATATACTCAAGTCCATGGTCAAGAATCAAGATTATAGTGATATTTTTCTCTTGTGGTGAAGATGACATTTGTTAGTCTCTTTCTGGCCATGGCTACCATAAAACAATAGCCTTTATTTCAATTGGATATCAAGAATGCATCCTACATGGTGACTTGGAAGATGAGATTTACATGGAGCAACCTCCTGGATTTGTTGCTTAAGGGGAGTGTAATCGGATATGTAAATTGCACAAGTCTTTGTATGGCTTGAAATAATAACTTTGAGCATGGTTTGAAAGATTTAGTAAAGTGTTGCAATATTTGGGATGACCAGTTGTGAATCAGATCACTTTGTTTTCACCAAATGCTCCTCATCAAATAAATACATTTATCTAGTGGTTTATTTTAACGACATGGTAATTATAGGTGATGAGTACGAGGGTATCAAGACTTTAAAACAACACTTATTTTAAAACTTTTAGACTAAGGACTTGGGTCGTCTTCGTTACTGGAATTGAAGTAGCTCAATCAAAGTTAAATATTATTCTCTCTCAAAGAATATTCTTAAGATATTATTGTATCTAATTTCTCTACATAATAAACTAGATATTCAAATTCAAGTATTAGCACAGAAAATAAATCTCTTCAGCAATTCCAATTACTAAGGTTTGGTATAAGTCAAGAAATGGTACCTGCTGTCAAAGTCTCCAAATCAGGATCTAATATAGGTGGATATGGCAAATCCAATGAGCGATGGAAATGGTTTCTTTGACACGAGACTGCCAATTCATTGCATCAGTTAAAGGAATTAGAAGTTAGTCATACCAATTAGTAAATTGATGTTGATTTGTACATGCACATGATGATTTGTTCCTACAAAAAGTTTACAGGATGAAAATACTTAAACCTATAATCCTAGCAGTACGGCCAATTCATTTTCCCGGTTGACCATTTTATTCGTTTACCATCATCGTCAGCCTGCACAGACAGCATAAGTTATGTGTAAGATGCACGATTAGAAAGGATTAACATAACAAACACACTATCGGTACCTCGAAGTGCACTATGTGTTCATCTGCATGAACGTGCCTTAATCTATGAGCACAGACAATGTACCTTTGCCATTCAAGCACCAGCCTAGAGTACAGACAGGCAACAAATAAATAACATAAATATTATCACATAATAAAAGGCTGCCCCCAGTCCTTATTTTCAAGTAAAAGCCTAACTATGACATATATACAGTTATTATACTTCGCACTATTTACCTTTTACAACTATGGAGTAGCTCCACATCAAAGTGGACATCTTCAGACCGGAGCGTTGCATAAAAATGTACATGTACAAGCATGTCATCGAAGTTGGTGTGAAAGTCAGCATGATTCACAAATTCATCCGGTTGAACCTTATCTTCTTTTCCATCTTATTCCTTTCAAAACCTAATTTTTCAAGGCTATCATTCCTAAAATGTATAGAAGAGTATACATGAGCATATGCTTCCTAGAAAAACACTCAATAAAACTCAATGTAGCTAAATAGTCGAAACAATCAGAAACTTGAAACCCTAAGTCTCAAAACTTTGATTCATCCCAAATTAAACACAAATACAACAAATGAGCTTAGGAAAAACGTTCATGGCATATGCAAAAACACGAATCAAGAATTAAAACGCTTTAAATCATCATAAAAGTACCGAATCGGAACAAAAGTGCTCCGGCGGAGAACTCCGGCGAAGCAAAATTCCAGGTAACGCTGCCTTTCTTTTCTGCTTCCTTTCCTTCTTTTCTTCTTCGTCTCCTTCCTTCTTCTAATTCTTCTGCTGCCACTGAGGTGTTGATGAGGGATGACTAAGCTCAAGAGCTTCAATGTGAAGCTCTAATGGCTATGAGGAGTGGGCTTTATGAGGGTTTGGTCAAGATGAAGGTGTTGCGATTGGAACTTTCTCTATGAATTTTCTGTGTAAAATGGTGTTTGTTGATTGAGCAATTGTTTTTAGTTTATATAGGGAGTGATTAGGTTAATTTGAGGTGACTGTGTGAATTGTTGTGAGTGTGTGGAATTTGTGAAAAAATTAGTTAGAAACTGTGAATTCATGAGGGATGTGTGAGGAGGTTTGACGAGTTGTAATTTTGATGATTGTTTGTGGAATTTGCAGCCTGATTTTGTGGAAAGTGGAAAGTGGAAAGCAAACTGTGTGAGTTTGTTGCTTAGGCCATGTGCGAAAATTTATACTCTCGTGTAATGAAATTCACATTGTAATGCAAATTCTGTTTTGGTTTTGTCTGATTTTATTTTTTTGTTTTTGTTATTTTTGTTTAAGTTTGAATCATGGAATGTAAAACGTAATGGTGATAGGTAATTCAAATTTGAATCACTTGATTTTTGTTTCATTTTCATAAGTTCAAATTCAAGACAAATTATGCATGGAATTTATGTACATGAATCTTGAATAAATGAATATGGTGAATGATGCAATATAAATTTTGATTCAATTCAAATGTTGTACTTTGTTAAGTTAAAATCAAAAGAAAGTGTGAACTTATTTATATGAAAAATGTAAGGTTGGAATTAATCTAAAAGTTTGAGAAATTTTGAATCAATTTTTATGAATAAGATTCATTTGATCTAATCGAAATCTCTTATTTTTCAATCTTCACTGATGTGAAACAATCACACCTTGATTGCAAAAATGATTATACGCAGCAATTGTTAGTGGAAGAAGAAAGAAAGAAGATTATGGTTTAACAAAATAAGGGAAGAGGATAATGATTTCTGCAGAGTAACTTTCTGCTCTCAAACTGAGAAAATATTATTCAATTGTGCAACTGTATTTTCTGTTGTGTGTTACAATATTATTCTCTGTTCTTCTTGCTAAAAATAAGGGTTACTTGCTCTATTTAAAATTGAGCTACCTTGCTCCCTAAGGTAAAGTCCGAAATTACAAAAACCCAAAATTTCTATTTTGGTTGGTATATGTCGAAATCTTGTGTCAAGCAAACTGCTTCGACACTTCGACATCTAACACAACTCGACACACGCACACTAGGCTAATTTCGACACATCCTTGTTTATGTCGAGCTACACTTGTTTCGACACAAGGAATTATAATCTCAACACACCACCTAATTCACTGTGTCTAAACTATTTATATTCATCATAGATCTTAGTTTCTTGAACATTTTGACTTGCATTCATTTCGTCATGATATCTGCAATCTAATTCTCAATTCTGTAGTGTTCCAAGTTCATCTTCTCTTCTGCTACCTGTTCTCGAAGATAATGGAACCTCATTTTGATGTGCTTGCTTCGCCCATGTGCTATCGGATTCTTTGCCAAGTTGATAGCTAGCATGTTGTCGATGGATTGCAATCTTGCATCTCAAATCTCTTGAGCATTTCGCCTGTATATCTTCTTTGGTGCATCATCAAACCTCTACCACTCTTGTATAACTCGATACTAAGGAAGTATGAGAGATTTTCCAAGTCTGACATTTTAAACTCCTCACTAAGGTCATGTTTGAAATCTTCGATCTCCTTCTTACAACTACCTGTTATCAACAGGTCATCGACATAAAGACATATTATAAGCAATTCACTATTGTTTCTCCTTATATATACTTCATGCTCAGTTTTGCACTTCACAAATTCTTTCTCCTTTAGGAAGTTATCTATACTCTTATTTCAAGCTCTTGGAGCTTGCTTAAGTCTATACAGAGGTTTATGCAGCTTGAACACCTTTCCTTCTTCGCCTTGTTTCACAAATTCAACTGGTTGTGCAACATAAACTTCTTCATCTAAGGGTCCATTCAGGAATGCACATTTCACATCCATTTGACATATGTGTCAATTGTTCGTGTTTGCTAGACCAATAACCAACATAATTGTTTCGATCCTAGCAACAGGTGCAAAAACTTTGTCGAATTCAACTTCTTATTTATGAAGAAATCCTTTCGCCACAAGTCTCGCCTTGTGTCGAGTTACTTCTCCTTTGGGATTCAACTTCACCTTGTACATCCATTTCACATCAATTGTCTTCTTCTATTTAGGCAATTCGAGAAGTGACCAAGTGTTGTTGACTTTGATGGACTCTAGTTCCTCATTCATTGCTTTCACCCACTTCTAATCTTTCAATGCCTCAACTACATTGACTGGTTCGACATCTACGTAGAATGCATAGTGTACCAGCTCACCTTCATCATCGACCACATCATCTGATGTAATTACACATTCTTGCAACCTTATAGGCATGTGTCTTATTTATTGAGGTCTGATTGGGCCTGCTTCATCTCTGACTTCTTCTTGTCGAACTTCTCTTTCAACTTCACTAGTTAGTTCTTCACATAAGATTCTTATTGAATCCTTCTTAACATTCTCAGGCCAATCCCATTCTTTAAGCTCATTTATGGTCATGTCCCTGCTGATCACATGTTGCTTATTCACTGGTTCGAACAACTTGTATCCTCCAGTCGAATGATATCCTATTAGGATCATTTGACTCGACTTGTCATCAAGTTTTTTCTCATATGATCTGGCACATGTCTATGTGCTATAAATCCAAACACCTTCAAATGACTTAGGTTAGGCTTGCCATCCGACCTAAATGACGTTTTTGATTGGTTTACATTGTTTTTATCCTTCTGAAAAAGGTTTTCTCCTGATTATGGGTCCAAGCGGACAAAAATGACGTTTTTGATTGGTTTACAGTCTTTTACGCAAGAACTGTTTTTTATGGTGTTTGAAATGTTTATTGTGTTTTTCTGATTGTTTTGAGAAAGAAGAGAAACAGCAACTCTAACCTATGGTTTAAAAAAGGGAATCAAAATATAACCTAATGTTGTCATGCATGGATAAGAACCTAATGTCTGTCATATTTCTCTCTTGCGCAGAGAGAAACAGAGATCCTAAGGGGATAAACGGAAAAACAACAGCATATATACAGTAAAGCAGTAAAATGCATGAATGCAGCAGTACAAGCTAGGCAAGGGAGTCCTGCTCTTCCTCGAACCTTGAAAACAACAGGCAAAAACGAACAAAATTCATTTTCAACCTAACAGATTAATTAGCAAACAATACAGTCCCGGAAACTCAAACAATACATCAAAAGCTTCTAAACAGCAAGCTCCATCAACATCTTCAAGCAAAGTCTTCATCAACAAGCTTCCATCAAGCATCTATCTTCAAGGAGGAAAACTCTAACAGTAATCATCTTCCACAGCTTCAAGCAGCAGGGCTTCAAACAGCAGCAGTCACATGCACAGTTTCAACAGCACAATCTTCAAACAATGACTTCCATCTTTAATCTTTTATGGTTTTTCTTCAAATCAAACTCTCCAGGATGAGGAACAATTAATAGGATGAATTGAGATATTAAACAGTTAGTTGACCACCAAAGGTGGCAAACAGACTGTTAACAAAATGTAGAATGTTTCTCTCAAGAGTTCTATCTCTTAGATATTGTCACCAAGCCTTCCAAAGGAAGGGGGTGAGTATCCTAGAGAGACCCTGAATCATAGAGAGGGATGGAGGCAAACAAAGCCATCCATGTTTAAGAATCAAATTTCTACTCTAAGCTCTACCTAGCTCCTAGTTCCTGTGATCTTCAACAGCTACAAGCAAACTACAATTTTCATCAACTCTTGAACTTGTTCTTCAATCCTTGACTTTGTATTTGTCTTCAATGCTTCACCATCCATGGTCTTCAAGCCAAGCCCAAACCCCAAGCAAGCCCAACAAGCCCAAATAACAAGCAATAACCCCAAAACGGGCACACCATACAATCAAACAATTACAAAAATATACTAAATATTAATATAATAGGGGAAATTCTAATACTTATTCTAAGGGGTCTACTACACTTTCCCATAATACCCCTATAGTCCCATCTTCTAATTCAACCTAAAAAGCCCAAAAAGGAATTGTTTTGTTGCACCTATGTTATGTTCAAAACCCTAATTATTCTAAGTTTTTTATTACACCATATTTATTTCAACATTTTTTTACTACCATTTTTATTCTAAAGTTTTATCACATTATCCTAAGGAAAACCCTAAAGTATATTAATATCTATATTATCAAAATCGAAGATCAAACCCTATATCAATTTCTAAGGGGTCTAAACAATTCCTAACATGCAAGGGGTCAAGGTTAACCATCAATTGGGAAGGTCCTAATCAGCAACCCTAAAACAGAACCAAAATACATCTAGAAAATCTACAAAAATTCCTAAGAGAACATGCGAGTGTTAGCTACAATCTACCAAAAGATCTAAGCAAGAATCATCACCAATTGAGAGAACAAAATTCTACAAAACAGCGGTATCAAATATACAAAGCAAACATCATGCAAAATACTCATCAGAATGTAAAATGCAAAAGAAATGGGAAAACAATCCACAAAACAATATCCTGAAGATGTTAGCAACCTATGGTAAAAAAATTAAAACCAAACTCTAAAGTTAAGGTCACTTTCTAAAGGAAAACCTATAAAATGTCCAGGGAACATTCAGATGGCGATGGCTCTAAAAAGCGGATTCAAAACTAAACTTAGAATCGTCTAGAAATTCCAATAAAATTTCTGGGGAACCTATGCATATCATCTAAAACATATTCAAAAATCAGCTCAAAATCATGAAGCATTAAAGAGAACAAAATTAAACAAAACAGATGAACAGTTATGTACACCAATGGATATTAGCACGAAAGAAAAATCATAACTAAATCAAAAAAAATCTAAAAAATGCAAACTCAGCGCCTAAAATTTCTTAAGATAATCAAGATCTGTAGAAAAAAATTTCATTATTTCTTGAACATTTTTACTATTTTTGACGTAATAAAAGCAAACAAGCCTCAAAACAGAAAAATAAAAAGAAAAAGGGAATGAAGAAAATCTCTAAATTAACAATCCTAAAATCATCCATAGGTGTTCATGATCCTAACCGCATGAGAATTTCTAATTATCTCATCCTAAATCCATGAGAAAGTGAAGGTTTACATAGGAGCTTCGAAACGGAGTATCTTCGGCACTTTTCGTACTTCCGAAAGCTTCAAATTCGTTCAACAATATGCAAGGAAAGTGCTACAATCTTCGAATCGAACCGAAATCGCCTTGAATGAAGAATCACCACTTGATTTGCTCTCTTGAAAATTGATATGCTCTCTTCCAATCCAACTCCAATCAATCACCAACCTTGCTTCAAATGAGTTTCTAAACATTTATAAAGATGATTGGAATATTCTAGAAATGAAGCACAAGCCCAAAATAATAAAATCCATTTCCCTTGGAACTTTCTAGATTATTCATGTATCTTCCCTTGGAAATTTCTAGATTGTTCAGGTATCTTTCCTTGGAAGTTTCCAACCAAAATAGCCTTCCAAATGCCTTGTTAAGTGGTTTGGATTAGTGACTTACATTTCAAGTAACCACTTTTACAAAGCAAGTCATGAAATTATTGCTCAATTCAAAAATGTGTCAATGCCATTGTCTTTAAAATGCATTTTACAATCAAATTGGTATGTCATATGGCTTGTTTGTGACCTCTAACCCAAAATTTGATTTTTTTTCACCACTTTATTTGACTTATTCCCTTTTTTTAGGTCATTTTTATCACTTTTTGATAAAAGCCTTTTTAACATCTCATGACCTCCCTACTAGCCTTAAAACATCATTCTAAGCAAGTTTGATGTTGAAGATTTTTTCATTTGAAGCTTGGAAGTAGGAGATATGGCCTTATGCTTGAAATGACTTATAACCTCCAAATGCCCAAAATGCCCTTGCCTTGTCAAGATCATAAGTAGAGCTACACAAATCAGATTGAGGCATACCATACCTTTCTAGAAAGCTAAGATTATGAGGAACAACTTTCATGTTGGCCAAAAATCCATTTGAAAACTCCTTATGGGGCAAAAGTTGCTGGGAAGTCAAGTAACTTTCACAGACAAATTTCAGATGCCTCTGATGACCTGTAACTTGCAAGAACCATAACTTGAGTTCTACAAATCTCCTTGATGCCTTCCGTGAGATATACTGGATGTCGTATTCGATCAAAACCATCTTCCAACGGGCAATTCTCCCCGATAATGTCTGCTTTTCAAATACGTATTTGATAGGATCCATCTTCGAGATGAGCATGGTTGTATGGTTCAGCATGTATTGCCTCAAACGCTTGGCGGCCCAGGCTAGCGCGCAACAAGTTTTTTCGAGCATTGAGTATCGAGATTCACATTCAGTAAACTTCTTATTCAGGTAGTATATCACATGCTCTTTTCTTCCTGTCTCGCCGTGTTGACCGAGAACACAACCCATGCTTCCCTCAAGAACCGTCAAGTACATAATTAAGGGTCTCCCTGCCACTGGAGGTATCAAAATAGGAGGCTCCTGCAAATACTGTTTTATTTTGTCGAACGCCTTTTGACAATTTTCATTCCATGTTACAGCCTGGTCTTTTTTCAACAGTTTGAACAACGGTTCAAGCGTAGCTGTCAGGTGAGATATGAACCTGGCAATGTAGTTCAGTCTCCCTAAAAATCCTCGTACTTCTTTTTCTGTTTTAGGCGCTGGCATCTCTTGTATTGCTTTGATCTTTGCAGGATCCACCTCTATTCCTTTTTCGCTCACGATAAACCCCAGCAGTTTACCCGATCTCACCCCGAAGGTGCATTTATTAGGGTTCAGTCTCAACCTGAACTTCCTGAGCCTCTTGAATAGCTTCAGCAGATTTACCAAATGTTCTTCCTCCGTCTGGGATTTGGCAATCATATCATCTACATATACTTCAATCTCTTTATGCATCATGTCATGAAATAGAGTAGTCATCGCTCTTTGATATGTTGCCCCAGCATTTTTCAGTCCGAAGGACATCACTTTGTAACAAAATGTTCCCCACGGTGTTATGAAAGTGGTCTTCTCCATGTCTTCGGGTGCCATCTTGATCTGATTATACCCCGAAAATCCATCCCGGAAAGAAAAGACAGAGAACTGAGCCGTATTGTCAACCAACACATCAATGTGCGGAAGTGGGAAATCATCTTTTGGGCTCGCTTTGTTTAGATCACGGTAATCCACGCACATTCTGACTTTACCGTCCTTTTTCGGCACTGGTACAATATTAGCGACCCATGAGGGATACTTTGTAACAGCTAGGAAACCGGCATCCCACTGCTTTTGGACCTCCTCCTTAATTTTCACTGCCATATCAGGCCTAGTTCTGCGAAGCTTCTGCTTAACCGGCGGGCATTCTTCTTTTAGTGGCAAACGGTGTACGACCATATCTGTATCCAATCCGGGCATCTCCTCATATGACCAAGCAAAGATATCACTATACTCTCTCAGTATTTCAACCAATCTTTGCTTGACCTCGCTCTGCAGCGCAGCCCCTATACGGATATTCCTTTCAATCCCTTCCGACCCGAGATTGATGATTTCAATAATTTCCTCATGAGGCAGAATGATTCGTTCCTCTTGTTTTAACAACCAGGTCAGAAGACTTCGCCATCTTCGACAACCTCCTCTTCGGCCTGAAATACCGGGTGCTCAAAGTCGAAATGAGTCATAGGCGGTTCGATGGTGTCATCTGAAAACGTTATGCTGCAAAAGAAATGGTTAAATGCTTCAAAATGTGCATAAAGCGAGTAACCACGTTGCCATTTTATTGTAAAACAAAAACAGGAAAGACAGAGAGCACAATATTTGCATGCAACAAAAAACGCTTTTTTATTTAATGATCTAAACATCACAATGTACATAAAAGAGTAACCCTAAGCAAAGTCACGATGTCCTGGGCAGAACACCGAGTTATTTAACAATTGAAAAACAAAGAAATTACTGTTTTGTAGTCACGGGAACAAATTCCCGAATTGACCAGTTGCATAGCCCTTGCCCCGACACGCTTGGCCGGATCCAAGCATCCATGTCACAGTCACTATCCCCCTCCTCTGAATCGGAGACAGCATTGATGGCTTCAAAACAAACCCCACTGGACGTGATCGTCACTAGTCCTTTGAATTTTGGTGCCCCTGCAATGGGCGCTGATGATGACGGCTGATAATACTCATCACAGCCCGGATGAACACCTTCTCTCAACAATCTGCTTTTAACCTCGCACAGTGGAGTCTTGAGCTCATCGACACTCAATACCAAATTCAGCTCTTCCTCTGTCAACACAGCATTTGCCCCATGGTTGGGCATAGGTGAATTCAAGATATTTGGGTCAGCTTGTCCGAAGTTGATGGCTTTGCTATCTAGCAGATCTTGTACTACATGCTTGAAGGCATGACACGTCTCTATGTCGTGGCCAGGAGCTCCGGAGTGAAACTCGCATTTCTTATTCGTATCAAAGCCAAATTGAGGGGTACCCGTCACTGGCGCCATGATCCTCTTTTCTACTAAATTCAAACCCAGCAATGTTTGAAGCAATTCCGCATATGTATAAGGAGGTACATCAAAAACCCTCTTCGGCCTCGTGTTAGGAAATCTCCTTTGACCCTGGTTAGGTCTCTGCTGCTATTGTTGTTGTTGTGGTTGTCGTTGCGGCGGTATCTGCTGTAACGGTACTGATTGCTGAGGGAATGGAATTGTGACACTTGCCACCTGTTGCGGATGATTGTACTGACTACGTCCTCTACCTCGGCCTCGGCCTCCGAATACTGCACTCGTGTCACCCTGACGGCGACCATCATAACCTTTTCTGTTATTTCCCGATGAAGTGGATTCCTCAGCGCGGAATATGCCCACTTTAATATTACTTTCGATTTTCTCACCCATCAAGACTAGGTCCGAGAAACTACCCAAGGAAGTATGGAACAGCTTATCATAAAACACACCAGTAAATGTCCCTACGAACATATCATTCATCTCTTTGTCATCCAGCGGAGGATGAACTCGTGCGGCCATATCGCGCCATCTCTGCGCGTATTCCTTGAAGCTTTCATCTTTCTTTTGGGACAAACCCTGTAACTGGATCCGATTCGGGGCCAAGTCACTATTGTATTTATAATGCGCCACAAATGCGTCGGCCAACTGTTTCCAAGTCTTTATCTGGGTAGGCTCTAACCCCATGTACCATTCAAGAGAAGGACCAGACAAACTGTCCTGAAAGAAATGCATCAGCATTCTTTCGTCATTCGAATAAGCCGACATTCTTCTATAGTACGACCGCACATGAACCTTGGGGCAAGTATCTCCCTTGTACATATCCATTATTAACAGTGTCGTTACCATTATTAGCCATTCCTCCATAACCTTGGTTAACCATACCAACACCGTCGTATCTAAAGCCAAACCTGCCATCCTGACCACCATAGCCAAAGTCTTGCTCATTGTATCCGAAACCCGCATTTCCGAAACCATTATCTCCGTTATTATTGACGCCACCCAGATTGGCATCCTTGAGTCCAACATTATTAACAACAACGTCATTTCCAACTCCATTGTTACCATTTCCGGTGCCAGCCCCGTTGTTCGCATTCGCGCCCGACACATTTACCACAGGAGGGTTCACTACAGGCTGAGGAGTATGCACACTGCCTCCATGAATAGTCTCAACTTGTACAGAGTGGTGGTCCTCGTTACCACCTCCATTTGCCTTTGCCAATAGCGGCAACACCAGAGTCTGCAGGTTTTCCTGCCCCTTCATAACCGTTTCCATAGTCTGCATGAACTGCGTGAGCCTCTCCCGCATCTCCTGCATCTCTTGTTGTACTTGATCCATAATCTTCTTACAGTTTGTGCGAGTGGGATACCGATGAGGACGTTGACTTGCAATTCTGTAAACCTGTCGAGATGCAGAAGATGAGATACAGTTTCAATAATTAGCTGATAAATGCAATATGTATGCACATGCAATGCAATATGTGGCTGTGCGTTAGGGCGTATTATTTCCCCAACTCTAGTGCCATGTGCTCTGTGTCGTGTCGTACCGTGACTGTGCTCTGTGTCGTGCCGTGACAGTGCGGTGATAATTGGCTGATAATCATTCACAGAAGACGGAACAACTTGTATATAGCTAATCGGGCAAAGTTATACATCAATGTGAGGTGATGTGAGGTAGTACAATAGAAGGCATGACGTCAACCAACAGGCCTAGTGATGGTCAGTTCAAAACAACAATATACAAATCAAGTCAAGTAGGTTTGTAGCCTCTGTACTCCTTCAATAGCCTTTTGGTCTTTGGATGGTCCGGCTGAGCAAGCAATCCTTCAATCAGTGCGTCACCCCGCCTGATCACACGCTTCAAATCCTCGATAGATTCTTTCCATTCACCGTCCCCAAAGCAATCATCAACCTTTCTCTTCTGGGAACGAGCTTCTTTCTTGCGTTTGGCTACCTCATTCAATGCGTCCTGAAGAGCCCATCTAGCCATAACTTCTTCTTCGTACTTGAGCCTGCTAGTCTTCAGCTGGTGTTCCAAGTCAGAAATCTGCTGCTTTAGTTTGTCCTCCCTTTCCTTGTTATTGGTCAGCGTGGCATTCCACGTTTTGCTGAAGGAAGAGATTTCTCGATAAGCTACGTCTAGTGCCGTTTTGATTCAAGCATATCATGTGAACTCTTGAAATCCTTTCCCAGACGCTCTCGTTTCTGTTTCTCTTCAACCAGCTTATCATTCAACGAAGCTACTGTTTCAGTCTGTTGTTGGAGAGAGTATGCAGCTTCATTCTTCTCTCTTCTGAGTTGAGCCAGTTCTTTCTCTAATTCTTCATTAGCCAACAGCAAGGCTTCCTTCTCTTTTACAACTTGCTCATATACTTCCCTGGTAACGGTGGTTGGTTCCTCTACTGGAACAGGAACATGGACTGGTACAGCTGGAAACGGCATTAGCAACTGTTTTGCTCTTTCTTGTACTAAGGCTTTGTACGGTGCGTAAGCTTGACTGTTGTTCTTTTCCAATAGTGGTTTCCCTCTCCTGTTGATGTGTATCCAAGCGTGCTGAAGTTGGGCTAATAATTCTCCGTTCACATCACCAGTGAAGTACAGAGATTCCTGTACTTCTTCCTTCTAGGTGGATCATTCAATGCATATCCAAATTGGCGAACAAACAGAGATGGATTATAATTGATGCATCCTTTCCTTCCTATCAAAGGCACGTTTGGATATCCAGAGCAACTGAAAATCACCTCATTCTTAGGAAGGTGGCTCTCAAACCACATGCTCAGCAATGGCACACAAAAGTGAACACTCTTCCCTCTCCTCTTTTCATTCTTGTAATGCAACGAAGGATAGAAATCCCCGAGCAATGTGGGTACAGGGTTGCCAGCGGCAAACAAATGAAAGGCGTCAAAGTCCACAAAATCTGGGATGTTGGGAAACAATACTATCCCATAGATGCACAGAGCCAACACAGCATTAAAGACTATCCAGCATCCACTCTTGGCGTATTTCTGGGCTTTACCAATCAGGAACTGGAGGGAGAAGCCTGAAACCCCGCGCGAAGAAGTCATCAATAGCTCAGAAGCGTCCAAGTGTAAAGCCTTTGCTAAGTCTTCCAACCTAAGCTTAACGTCAAAGTGAATGAAAGGAACCTTATTCTGCACGGACAGCTCAACAAACTCTGCGTACTCTTCCAAGGTGGGCCCCAAAATAAAGTCCTTGAAGTGAAGCATCTCAAGGCAGGGTCATAAAATTGCATCAATGTATACAGCCCATCCAGCTCAACCTCAGTTGGTATACGAACCAACCTCAACAGTCTTCTGTAACTCATCCTGAAGCTTCTCTGGACATCCTCCTCAGCAAGGGAATCAAACCAATCAGGGGAATAACATCAGGGGTTGGTAATTTGTATGCAACTGTCCTTCTCAAGCTAGCCATGATCAATAATCAGAAATCCGGACACTAGAATCAGGGAAAATGCAAATGCACCTGCAGCGCAGACACACGTTAATGAAATGCACATGATAATGGTTATGCAACAATGCAATGCAAATAGATGCAACAAGGGAACCAGGTGCCATGGCTAAGAAGCCCAAACCACATCATAAGTCTCAAACAGACCATCCAGAAATCCTCAACTCTGGTCTTAGACAGACCCAATACGAAGCTCCAATCCCGGTCTCTGGTAGACCCAATAACATCACTCCAATCCTGGTCTCTGATAGACCCCTCAACTTTTCATAAATATCTGAATCTCAAATCAAGAAACAAACTGGTATCTGGAGGTCTAGTTACCTGCATAGTCCCAAAACCCTCTCCCAGGTAGGTGTCCTAATAACTGACAATGGTATGGCATCCTATGCGGTCGTCGGCGTCACAGACTTTCAGGGTTGACGATACGATTCCCAGAAGGAGTGGCATCATCAAATCCTGAAGAGGCCTCACTTAGCCAACTTCCAATTGATCTGGTTCCCAGAGTCGACAATTCAACTAACCAGCAACCCACGCCACCCAAAGGGTGGGACAGGAGGCCAACCAGAGGAACCTCGTCTGAGTGTAAATTTTGCGGGACACCAAGACCTGCAAAGCAAGTGGGCGCGCGCTACTTTCCACTCTAATTATAAGTACACTCAAGGCCAGGTTCAAGGACCCTCAGTTGCATACAAATTACCAACCCCTGATGTTATTCCCCTGATTGGTTTGATTTCCCTTGCTGAGGAGGATGTCCAAAGAAGCTTCGGGATGAGTTACGGAAGACGGTTGAGATTGGTTCGTATACCAACTGAGGTTGAGTTGGATGGGCTGTATACATTGATGCAATTTTATGACCCTGCCTTGAAATGCTTCACTTTCAAGGACTTGACTTTATTTTGGGGCCCACCTTGAAAGAGTACGCAGAGTTTGTTGAGCTGCCCGTGCAGAATAAGGTTCCTTTCATTCGCTTTGACGTTAAGCCTAGGTTGGAAGACTTAGCAAAGGCTTTACACTTGGAAGCTTCTGAGCTATTGGTGACTTCTTCGCGCGGGGTTCCAGTCTTCGGCCTCCAGTTCCTGATTGGTAAAGCCCAGGAATACGCCAAGAGTGGATGCTGGATAGTCTTTAATGTTGTGTTGGCTCTGTGCATCTATGGGATAGTATTGTTTCCCAACATTCCAGATTTTGTGGACTTTGACGCCTTTCATTTGTTTGCCGCTGGCAACCCTGTACCCACATTGCTCTTCGTTGCATTGCAAGAATGAAAAGAGGAGAGGGAAGAGTGTTCACTTTTGTGTGCCATTGCTGAGCATATGGTTTGAGAGCCACCTTCTTAAGAAAAAACCTTTGGTGGAGGTTGCAGATACAGCTAACTGGCCGAAGCGCCTGATGAGACTCTCTTCTGAAAACATTGATTGGTTTGACAGGGATTTGCTAGGGTCTGAGGTGATTTTCAGTTGCTCTGGATATCCAAACGTGCCTTTGATAGGAATGAAGGGATGCATCAATTATAGTCCATCTCTGTTTGTTCGCCAATCTGGATATGCATTGAAGGATCCACCTAGGGAGGGAGAAGTACAGGAATCTCTGTACTTCACTGGTGATGTGAACGGAGAATTATTAGCCCAACTTCAGCACGCTTGGATACGCATCAACAGGAGAAGGAAACCACTATTGGAAAAGAACAACAGTCAAGCTTACGCACCGTACAAAGCCTGGGTACAAGAAAGAGCAAAACAGTTGCTAATACCGTTTTCAGCTGTACCAGTCCATGTTCCTGTTCCAGTTGTAAAGGAACCAACCACCGTTACCATGGAAGTATATGAGCAAGTTGTAAAAGAGAAGGAAGCCTTGCTGTTGGCTAATGAAGAATTAGAGAAAGAACTGGCTCAGCTCAGAAGAGAGAAGAATGAAGCAGCATACTCTCTCCAACATTTCAGTCTTCGTTGAATGCTGGTTGAAGAGAAACAGAAACGGGAGCGTCTGGGAAAGGATTTCAAGAGTTCACATGATATGCTTGAATCAAAGAAAACGGCACTAGACGTAGCTTATCGAGAAATCTCTTCCTTCAGCAAAACGTGGAATGCCACGCTGACCAATAACAAGGAAAGGGAGGACAAACTAAAGCAGCAGATTTCTGACTTGGAACACCAGCTGAAGACTAGCAAGCTCAAATACGAAGAGGAAGTTATGGCTAGATGGGCTCTTCAGGACGCATTGAATGAGGTAGCCAAACGCAAGAAAGAAGCTCGTTCCCAGAAGAGAAAGGTTGATGATTACTTTGGAGACGGTGAATGGGAAGAATCTATCGAGGATTTGAAGCGTGTGATCAGGCGGGGTGACGCACTGATCGAAAGATTGCTTGCTCAGCCGGACCATCCAAAGACCAAAAGGCTATTGAAGGAGTACAGGGGCTACGAAGCTACTTGACTTGATTTGTATATTGTTGTTTTGAGCTGACCATCACCAGGCCTGTTGGTTGGGGTCATGCCTTCTATTGTACTACCTCACATTGATGTATAACTTTGCCCGATCAGCTATATACAAGTTGTTCCGTCTTCTGTGAATGATTATCAGCCAATTATCACCGCACTGTCACGGCACGACACGACACAGAGCACATGGCACTAGAGTTGGGGAAATAATGCGCCCTAACGCACAGATACATATTGCATTGCATGTGCATACATATTGCATTTATCAGCTAATTATTGAAACTGTATCTCATCTTCTGCATCTCGACAGGTTTACAGAATTGCAAGTCAACGTCCTCATCGGTATCCCACTCACACAAACTGTAAGAAGATTATGGATCAAGTACAGCAAGAGATGCAGGAGATGCGGGAGAGGCTCACATAGTTCATGCAGACTATGGAAACGGTTATGAAGGGGCAGGAAAACCTGCAGACTCTGGTGTTACCGCTATTGGCAAAGGCAAATGGAGGTGGTAACGAGGACCACCACTCTGTACAAGTTGAGACTATTCATGGAGGCAGTGTGCATACTCCTCCGCCTGTAGTGAACCCTCCTGTGGTAAATGTGTCGGGCGCGAATGCGAACAACGGGGCTTGCACCGGAAATGGTAACAATGGAGTTGGAAATGAAGTTGTTGTTAATAATGTTGGACTCAAGGATGCCAATCTGGGGGCGTCAATAATAACGGAGATAATGGTTTCGGAAACGCGGGTTTCGGATACAATGAGCAAGGCTTTGGCTATGGTGGTCAGGATGGCAGGTTTGGCTTTGGATACGACGGTGCCGGTATGGTTAACCAAGGTTATGGAGGAATGGCTAATAATGGTAACGGCACTGGATTCGTTAATAATGGGTATGGACCGGCTGGTATCAATCAGGGATACGGAATTAGAGGTCAAGGACCAATGATGAATCAGAATGTATTTGGCCGCAATCAAAGGTACGATGGCTTTGGCAATGAAAATGTCAACTGGAACGAAGATCAGCAGGAAGATGCATTCTCTGGTAGAGGTTTTGACGGTCCTGTAGACAACACGCAGCGAATTAAGATGCTCGAGGAGCAGATGAAAGGTGTTGTGAATCAAAGTGCTTCTGGTTTGGACATGACCACGATGGAACTGGTACCCGGTCTGAGGGTACCTTTGAAATTTAAGGCTCCAACTTTTGACAAGTACAAGGGAGATACTTGCCCCAAGGTTCATGTGCGGTCGTACTATAGAAGAATGGCTTTATTCGAATGACGAAAGAATGCTGATGCATTTCTTTCAGGACAGTTTGTCTGGTCCTTCTCTGAATGGTACATGGGGTTAGAGCCTACCCAGATAAAGGCTTGGAAACAGTTGGCCGACGCATTTGTGACGCATTATAAATACAATAGTGACTTGGCCCCAAATCGGATCCAGTTACAGGGTTTGTCCCAAAAGAAAGATGAAAGCTTCAAGGAATACGCGCAGAGATGGCGCGATATGGCCGCACGAGTTCATCCTCCGCTGGATGACAAAGAGATGAATGATATGTTCGTAGGGACATTTACTGTTCATACTTCCTTGGGTAGTTTCTCGGACTTAATCTTGATGGGTGAGAAAATCGAAAGTAATATTAAAGTGGGCATATTCCGCGCTGAGGAATCCACTTCATCGGGAAATAATAGAAAAGGTTATGGTGGTCGCCGTCAGGGTGACACGAGTGCAGTATTCGGAGGCGAGGTCGAGGCCGAGGTAGAGGACGTAATCAGTACAATCATCCGCAACAGGTGGCAAGTGTCACAATTCCATTCCCTCAGCCAATCAGTACCGTTACAGCAGATACCGCCGCAACAACAACCACAGCAACAACAACAGCAGCAGAGACCTAACCAGGGTCAAAGGAGATTTCCTAACACGAGGCCGAAGAGGGTTTTTGATGTACCTCCTTATACATATGCGGAATTGCTTCAAACATTGCTGGGTTTGAATTTAGTAGAAAAGAGGACCATGGCGCCAATGACGGGTACCCCTCAATTTGGCTTTGATACGAATAAGAAATGCGAGTTTCACTCCGGAGCTCCTGGGCCACGACATAGAGACGTGTCATGCTTTCAAGCATGTGGTACAAGATCTGCTAGATAGCAAAGTCATCAACTTCGGGTAAGCTGGCCCAAATATCTTGAATTCACCTATGCCCAATCATGGGGCAAATGCTGTGTGACAGAGGAAGAACTGAATTTGGTATTGAGTGTCGATGAGCTCAAGACTCCACTGTGCGAGGTTAAAAGCAGATTGTTGAAGAAGCCATTGATTTGCGAATCAAAAATCTGGATGTATATGGAGACTCAGCTCTGGTGGTGAATCAAATAAAAGGAGAATGGGAGACACGTCAACCAATTTGATACCGTACATGAATTACGCGAGGAGATTGTTGCCCTTCTTTGACAAGGTTGAATTGCATCATGTACCGCGAGCAGAGAATCAGATGGCTGACGCTCTGGCCACATTGTCTTCCATGTATAAAGTCAATTCTGAATGAGACTCCCAAATTGTTATTTCCCGGCGTGATAGACCCGCATTCGTATTTGCCATTGACGACGCATCTGATGATAAACCCTGGTATTTTGACATCCATAATTTCCTAAAAAACAAAGAATATCCGCTGGGGCATCCAGTCACGATCAGAAGACTCTCAGGAGATTGGCGGGTAATTTCTATCTGAATCCAGACGGTGTCCTATACAAGAGAAATCACGACTTGGTGCTACTACGTTGTGTAGACGAGAAAGAGGCGAAGTTGCTCATGGAGGAAATACACGAGGGTACATTTGGTACGCATGCTGGTGGACATGCTATGACGAGGAAGCTGCTGCGGGCA
>CAWUDS030005001.1:5000-66188 GCA_963859935.3 Lathyrus sativus | reverse complement strand
GCTTTCGAAAAATCGAGGTAAAAGACAGTTGAATACCAAAGAACCCGGAAATTTGCCAACCAAAGAATTAATCTGCGAAAACTGCTTGGGGGAAAAATATCCATAAAATTGAATCTGGTTGTCACGGCAACAACTGATCAATCATCTGATACAGAACCTGATTTCAACATCAACCACCTATGTGACGCCACAGGCATTGAATCCACATACTAGGTCGACAACAATCAATCCTCAAATACGCTACAATAAGCGGGCACCGAGCCATAGGACCATATCAAGATATTATCCTTGACCTTCCATCTCTGAGGAAACGAGTGTTGCACCCCAAAATTTGCTCAACCTTTTCTTGCCTGATTTATGTTTTATTGCATTTCATTTGCATAGTTACATCATGTACATAGTTCAATCATTGGCATATCATAGCATATCACTCATCCAACAGGGGTCCAAGTGTGATTATTATCAGAAGAAGCCTGGTAAGAGGTCTTATCCAAGTTTGAGAGATCATCCAAGCCATCAAGAAGTGATTTGAAGTCTTGAGAGGTTTGAGTGCCTACATGTGTGTTTTGCTCCTATCTTGAGGAATATTGAGAATCATCAGTGGGATGTGAAACATGGAATGTGAATTTGAGGTGTGTATGGATCTCATGGAATGCTTAGAGAGCCCTATTGAAGTTGAGACAGGTCATTGATTCAAGTACAAGAGCCACAGTTGAGGTGCAGTCAACTAGGGTTTCATCTGGGTCAATCCTAGGTTAATTGAGTAATTGAAGAGCATCAAAGACAACTTTGAAGTCATGGGGTTCATGGATTGTTATGTTTATACATGTGTGGTGTTATGCCAAGGTTAAGCAAAGAAGAATCAAGAATGTGGGAAGTTGCTAAATTAGGGTTTCAGTGTAAAATCCCCTGTTTAGTGCCTAGCTTCAAGGCAACATAAGTCAAAATAAATGTTTCAAATGGATCTTTGGCCAACATGAAACTTGTATATAATCTCAATACCTTTAATTTTAGTACTAGAAGTCCTCAAGGAGATTTATAGAACTCAAGTTATGGTCCTTGCAAGTTATAGGTCATCAGAATGACTATGAAATTTATCTGTGAAAGTCACTTGACTTCCAAGCAACTTTTTCCCTTCAAGGAATTTTGAAATGGACTTTTAGCCAACATGAGAGTTATAGATCTTGGTCTTAGCTTTCCATAGAGTACTAGAAGTCCTTGATAGGATTTGTAGAACTCAAGTTATGATCTTTGCAAGCCAGGGGTATTTTGGGTATTGGTGATTATAGGTCATTTGTGATCATGGGTCCATAACTCCAACTTGCAAGCTTCAAATGGAAAATTTTCCAACATGGAACTTGTTCAAAATGATGTTTTGAGTGCAACCAAGTGGTCATGAGATCTTGGATTGGCTTGGAACACAAGGTTGCTTGAAATGGCTTAAAAAGGAAGAAATTAAAAGCATTAAAAGGCCAAAAAATGGAATTTCTTGATTTAGGGTCAAACAAGCTCATGCTATATGTCATTTTGATCAGAAAAGGCATTTTGAGAATTATGACATTGTTACATTTTGGATTTGAGGTCATTTTCATGAACTTCCCTTTTGTAACTTAAGGTGGAAGTAACACTTCAATCACACATCCTTGGATCAAAAGCAAGGCAATTACCATTCCCATTCAATCCTAAATCTCACGAGATACTCATTTCAAGCAAGATTGAGAGCTAGAACAGAGCAAAACACGAGTTGTGCATATGAGATTTTCAAGGAATATGAGATTTTCAATTTCTCATTATGGCAGTTACAGAAAGTTCTAGAGGTTTCCAACAACTTCTATATATTGTTTGCAATGAATTCAGATGGTTTTTTGGGCAAGATTTGAAGAGAATCGAGAGGAAGCCATTGAAATTTCTTCATTGCATATTAGAATCGGGTTTGGAGATAGAGGGAAGTTCAAGGCAAATTGATCATTGTAGAAGCTTGGGGAGTGGTTCTTGAGTGATTCTGGAAAGAATTGGAGCTTGATTCGAAGGAAAACCTACTATGTTCATCCATTTTTACCAGGTTTGCATTTTTCAACTTTCAACATAATTCATAGGAAGTTGATTAGAATTTGATAGGGGGATAGATTAGGGATGATGTTAGGATGGATTTCAGTACAAAAACTGAGTGATTCGAGACACTTTAGGTCAGTGCAAGATTTCTGTTGAGAAGGATAATTCCTGATTCTTGAGGTGTTAATGGTGTTTAGATAGTAGGTTTTGATCAGTGAAATGTGTAGATGAGGTTAGGCTCATTAATTGCAATATTTGAGACATTTGAAGTTGGACACCATTTCTGAACATTGGCTCGTGTTTTAAGATGGAGCAAGAATCATGGAATTTGAAGATCATATTCGTGCTCAGGATGAAATTTGGAGTGGGATAGGCTGTTTCAGTTTGGTGTTTGATGCGTTTTGGCCTGACCACACCGAAGACGACGGTGGCGCTGCAGCTCAGGCCACCGTCCCTTCCCTTCCCTCTCTTATTCGAATATTTGGAGAAGATGATGTATCTGCCCTTGGATGATAGTCTGACCTTGACCACTAATGTAAACCCACGCCCAGGATTTGATTTCACATTATGAAGAGAAGCTGAGTTGATGAAACTTTGCGTTTCATTTATTCAATTGGGTGGGCTTAATCATTTTCTTGCTAACCACACCTCCACTTGGGCCCAATGAGAAAACACACGTGAAATAGTTGCTATTTGCCACAAACTTTTTCCATTTTCATTTCATTTTCCATGATTTTCTCTTATTTTCGCTTGGGCTTAGTGACAGACTTCTACGCACACCCGCATTCTGGGCCCAACCTGGTTTATAACATGCTTTTATTGCTATTTGGCACGCAACTTTCATAATTTTCTTTATATTTCTTTTATTTTTCACATTTGCATATAGTTAGGAATAAATTCATAACAAATAGGAAAATTAACATTTTTAATCTAGACTTTTTTTCCCTGATTCCTTAAAGAGTCTAGAATTTTATAGGATTAATATTTTAATAATTCATGCATTTTAGAATTTAATTGCATTTTTTGAAGTTTGATTGCTTTTATTTTGAATATGGTTGATATGTGATCTTGCTGATTTTAGTATGGAGGATTGGTGTGGATTTTTGGAGTGATTCCTTTTGGACTAGATAGCTTAGATATGCATGTACCCCTAATAATTTTCTCATAATTTTGTGAGATAATTTTAGGCTATTTTGAACCATGAACATGAGGTGTTGTAGATTTAGGGTTTTAAGATAGTACCCTTAGGTTTAGGGCATAGTGTTAGGTCTTAATGAATGGTTAACCCCCTGGTTTTTGTATGGAGTGATTCTTAAGAGGATTAGGAACCCTTAGAATTTTTTATAGGATTTTACAATCACTTTTGGTATTTTATTGAGATTTAGTTTTCAGACTAACTTTTAGGTGTTTCTAATGAACTAACTTGACTAGTTTAACTCAATAGTTCCCTTTAGATTAGGGTGGTGTTGCTCTTGTGCTTGGATGAACATGAAGACCAATTGAAGATGCTTTGGAGTGCTTGAAGAATCTTGGAGATGAAGCCTTGTCCTCTTGTGGAGTGTTTGTCAGGAGCTTAGGGAAACTAGGGTTTTAGGAAGAGCATTAGATTAGTTGCTTGTTTCTTCAAACATGGAGTATATTGTTCATCTCCATTCAATCCTATGATATCAAGTCCTCTTAAAGAAGTCACATCTCTCCTTTGGAGGGATGAGTGGCATGCTTTAAGAGTAGAATTTTGAGGATGCCATTCTCCTATAATGTTAAGTTCTTAGTGGCTTCCTTTGGTTGTCATTAAGTTACTTAACATCCCAACTTGATCTTGTTAATTGACTCTCCCTTGGAGGTTGCTTGTTGAAGCTTGATGAAGATGAAGTTTGTGCTTGTTGAAGCTAGGGTTTTGCTGCTAGTTGAAGATGAAGTTAGGAGCTTGTTGAAGTTGTTTACTGGTTGAAGTTTGTTAGGGTTTAAGCTGGTTGCTTGTTGAAGTTTGAAGCTTATTGAAGCTTGGTGCTTGTTGAATTGAAGGTTTAGTGGAGCTTGAAGATAGGAGCATTCATGAAGATGAAGGTTGTTGTTGTCAACTCTTTGTTGTTTAATCAAATTGTTGCTGTCAGAGCTGCTGCTTGTGCTATTTGCTGTAGGATTTTGTTGCTGCTGCTTGGGCTGCCTCCTCTGCTTTGGGTTTTTGTTTTCTGTATTGTTTGTTGGCTTGTGCAGCTTGCCCCCCAGGTTTGAAGTGAATGTTGATTCACTTTGCCTGTTGTTTTCCCAGGTTCGAGGTTGAGCGGGACTCCCTTGCCTCGTTTGTATTGCTGCATTGCATGCATTTTACTGTATTAGCTTGCTTTCTTTTCCGTTTATCCCCTAGGATCTCTGATTTCCTCTGTGCAGGAGGGAATTATGACAGACATTAGGATTCTTATCCATGCATGACAACATTAGGTTAGTTTTTATTCCCATTTCAACCCTAGGCTTTTTAGAGCTTCTTTATCTTCTTATCTCAAAACAACTCAAAAATACAGTAATAAGGTTAATCGATGTCGTACGTTACGAGCCTTAAGCTATTTGAGAAAGGGTTGCTGGAGAGCTTCTTTCCAGTAGTCTGGATGCTTAGTGTGGCACCCTTTGGGTGACACACGACGTAGTCACTCTCAAATCATAGTCTCTAGTGCGTCAGAGATTGCAAACAAACTAAAAAATACTTCTTTCGTAAAAGATTGAAAACAAACATCAAAGTGTCATTTTTGTCCGCTTGGACTCTTAATCAAGAAAAACTCTTTCATAAGGTAATAAAAAATAGTCAGACAAGCTTGTGTCTTCCGTAGCCCGAACTACGTTTGCTCTGATCTTTCATGCTGTATGAAAGTACGTAGGCATAGGATGCCGTATCCTAGCGGGCAACCTTCCCCTCCTTTCCCGTAGGTAGGCGAACTACCTTGACTCTGATTTCTCGTTCCAGACGGGAATACGTAGGTATAAAGTGCGATACTTTGCCAAGTCATTTTCTTTTCCTTTTGTCCCTTGACCTTTAGCGTAGATAGAATAACAATCCGCACTAGAAAACAAGCGTGGATCCCGTCGAGTACGGCGGACATGAGGGGTGCTAATACCTTCCCCTTGCGTAATCGACTCCCGAATCCTGGAATTTGGTTGCGATGACCATTCCTTTCCTTCTTTGCGTTAGGTATTCTCTCAGCGTTTCCTTTCCCTCTGTTGGGATAAATAATGCACGGTGGTGACTCTTCTGTCATAGCCGCCGCCGATTTTCGCAGTAGCGACAGCTGGCGACTCTGCTGGGGACTCCAACGGTTCCCTACGCGAGTCAATCCTAGCGCTTGTTTTCTCGTCGTGGGTTTTGTATGGATTTACCTTTCTGTATTTACTTTCAGCATTATATTATTGTTGTTATGCTGGGTAGGGGGTCAGATTGAGAGATAAGCCGGACCTGGGCTTGAGTGCACCTAGAATTAGTTGTGGAAAGTAGTGGGCGCGTTCATGCTTTGCATGTACTATTGTCCTGCAAAATTCACGCTCGGACGAGGTTCTTCTGGTTGACTTCTTTTTCAACCCTTTGGGTTGAGGGGGTTGTTGGTTAGTTGGATTTTCGACTCTGGGGACCGATCAATTGGAAGTTGGCTAAGTGAGGCCTCTTCAGGACATGATGGTGCCACACCTTCTACGTATCGTATCACCAGTCTTGAAAGTCTGTGACACCGACGACCGCATAGGTTGCCATACCTTGTGTCAGTTGATAGGACACCTACCTGTGAGAGGGATTGGGACATGCAGGAAACTTGACCTCCAGACTACCCGGTTTTCTTGATATTGGATCAATATGTGTGGTTACTTGGGGTTCTTCATCAGGACAGTGTTATGGGTCTGTTGAGACCAGGTTGGAGCTTTGTTATAGGTCTGTTGAGACCAGGTTAGAGCATTGTTATGGGTCTGTTGAGACCAGGTTTGAGCAGTATTGTGGGTCTGTTGAGACAGATGTGGATGGATCTCTTCAGCAACATATCACTTGATCCCTGTTGCATTGTTTGCATATTGCATTGTTGCATACTCATTTTGCATATCATTAACATGTGTCTGTGCTGCAGGTGCATTTCATACCTTCTGATTCTAGTTGCCCGGATTTCTGTCTGCTATTATGGATACTTTGAAGAAGACTGTGGCATACAAGTTGCTTACTCCAGGTGTTTCTTCTTTGCTTGGTTTGATATCTTTGGCTGATGATGATGTGAAGAGAAGCTTCAGGAAGAGTTATGGGAAACTGCTTAGGTTGGTTTGCAAACCATCCACGTATGAGCTGAACGGGTTGTACGCGCTTATGCAGTTTTATGATCCCCTGCTAAGGTGTTTTACTTTCCCTGACTTCATTCTGGCTCCGACCATGGAGGAATATGCTGAGATTTTGGAGCTAACCATTCAGAACAGGGTACCCTTCATTCATATGGGTGCTGAGCCCAAGCTGGAGGATTTGGCTGTTGCTTTGCATTTAGACTCCTCAGAGTTGTTGTTGACCTCGTGGAATGGAGTTTCTGGTTTTTCTCTCAAGTTCTTGGTTGGGAAAGCACAAGAGTATCCCAAGAGTGGCTGTTGGATTGTGTTTAATGCTATCCTTGCTTTGTGTATCTATGGCATTGTACTGTTCCCTAATATGCCTGACTTCGTTGATTTGGATGCATTCCATATATTTGCTTCAGGCAATCCTGTGCCTACACTGATTGGAGACTTCTATCATTCTCTGCATTATAAGAACGAGAATAGGAGGGGCAAGAACGTCTCTTGTTGTGTGCCTTTATTGTATATGTGGTTTGATAGTCACCTTCCCAAGAAGGGTATCTTTGCTGAGTCTGCAGCTACGGTGGAATGGTTTGAGCGTCTGATGAGGCTTTCTTTAGAAGAGGTTGTCTGGTTTGATAGGGATTTACTGGGATCTGAGATTATCTATAGCTGCACAGGATATCCTAACGTTCCTCTGATTGGGAGGAAAGGGTGCATTAACTACAATCCGTCATTGTTGATCAGGCAACTCGGTTATGCTTTGAGAAGCCCGCCAAAAGAGGAGGAAGTGCAGGAATCTCTGTACTTCACAGGTGATTTGAAGGGAGAATTGTTATCCAAGCTTCAGCATGCTTGGAATAACATCTGCAAGAAGGGTAAGCCGTCGTTAGGTAAGAATGATAGTCAAGCCTATCCTCCGTTTCCTGCAGTATTACCTCCTGCTCCCCTCGTGGTTGAGGAGCCAACTATTATGTCAATTGAGAGATATGAGCAGGTTGTGAAGGAGAGAGAAGAGCTGATGAAAGCCAACGAGAAGTTGGAAGAAGAGCTAGTGCAACTCAGGAGCGAAAGGAATGAGGCCGTATATTCCTTCGAGCAACAAACAAAGCTGGTGAACCAGTTAGGCACAGAACTGACTGAACAACGAAAGAAGCGTGAACGTTTGGGGATAGATTTCAAGAGCTCCCATGATATGCTGGAGTCTAAGAAGAAAGCACTTGATATAGCCTACCGGGAGATCTCCACATTCAACAAAACTTGGAACGCTACATTGACCAACAACAAAGAAAGAGAAGACAAACTGAAGCAGCAGATCTCTGAACTGGAAGATCAGTTGAAAGCTAGCCGAAAAAAATTTGAAGAAGAGGTTATGTGGAGATACGACGTTCAGAATTCGTTGAACAAAGTTGTCAAGCGTAAGAAAGAGTCTGCATCCCAGAAGCGGAAGCTGGAGAAGTGCTTTGGAGAGGGTGCTTGGGAGGAATCCATTGGGGATCTCCAGTGTGTTATCAGGCAAAGAGACTCGCTCATTGAAGGGTTGCTTTCCCAGCCGGATCATCCCAAGAGTAAGAAATTGTTAGAGGAGTATCGGGCATATGGTCGCACTTGATTACCTTATGCACTGTTGTATATGCTTTATTTGCATTGTGCTGGCCATCACCAAGATTGTTGGTTGAGGTCATGCCTTCTTGTTATCGTACACTCAGTGATATTGTATTTCTGCCTTGATGGGCTTTTCAGCAATATATGAGATGTTTCTTCCATGAGTGAATCCATGCTTCTTAGCACTTCACTTCACTGGCACTACACTGGCACTTTGGCACTAGAATCAGGGGTTGATCTCCCTAACACACAGACACATATTGCATCTGCATATTCATTTTGCATTGTCAGTTACTTGTTGAATCTGTATCTTATTTCCTGCATCTCACAGGTTTTTCAGGATTGACGACCAAAGAATCCACCGCTACTCAACTAGAAACAACTGTAAGAAAGCAATGGATCAAGTTCAAGTCGAGATGCAGGAAATTCGTGAGAAGCTGACTCTGTTCATGCAAGCTATGGAGAGCATGGCCAAGGGCCAGGAGAATCTTCAGACCTTGGTGCAGCCACTGCTGACGCAGACAAACGGAAATGGCAATACTGACCACAATTCTGTTGGAACTCCTCGCCGGGAGGATGAGATACCGGTAGTTACTCCACCTGTTGTAACTGTCAACGAAAACACTGGTACTGGTGCAGGTGCTGGCGCTGGTAATGGCAATACTGGAAATGGTGGTGATGGGCATGTTGTTAACAACCAAGGCAACACTGGGGATGGCGATCAAGGATTCAATGACAATGATGGATTTGGAAACGATGGGTATGGCAACGTCAGTCAGGACGGGATCTTCGGGTTCAACAATCAAGGCTTTGGTAATGACGGTTACGGCAACAATCAGGGGTATGGCCACGGTAATGGTGGATTCGGTAATGTGAATAACAACGGCGCTGGAACATTTCCTTTCAACAATGGTTTTGGACCTGCTGGGGTCAATCAAGGTTTTGGCAACCGAGGACAGGGTCCTATGTTCAATCAGCAAGGATTTGGCTGTAACATGGGTTACGATGGGTACGACAATGACTGGAATGTGGATCACCAGGATGACGCTTTTTCGGGAAGAGGTATGGGACCTGAGGGCCCCATTGACCCTGTTCAGAGGATCAGAATGCTAGAAGAGCAGATGAAAGGTGTGGTTAATCCGAACTCTGCTGGGTTAGATATGACTACTATGGGGTTGGTACCAGGGCTGAGGGTGCCATTAAAATTCAAGGCTCCAACATTCGACAAATACAAAGGGGATACCTGCCCAAAGGTCCATGTACGTTCTTATTATAGAAGGATGTCTACATATTCCAATGATGAAAGGATGCTCATGCATTTCTTTCAGGATAGCTTATCGGGACCATCGTTGGAATGGTACATGGGACTAGAGCCCACTCAGATTAGAAGCTGGAAGCAGTTGGCTGATGCTTTCGTTATACATTACAAATATAACAGCGATTTGGCGCCAAATAGAGTTCAGTTACAGAATCTGTCGCAGAAAAGTGGTGAAAGTTTCAAAGACTACGCGCAACGGTGGTGCGATATGGCAGCTCGGGTGCACCCTCCTTTGGTTGAAAGGGAGATGAATGACATGTTTGTGGGGACATTTACAGGAATGTACTATGACAAGTTACTCAATGTTTCGATGGGTAGCTTCTCCGATATGATCCTTATGGGAGAAAGGATTGAAAATGGAATTAAAATTGGAAAGATTCAGGTAGGTGAATCTACTTCAGCTGGAGGTGCGAGAAAAGCATTCGGCGGAAGACGACAAGGTGATACCAGCGCCGTGTTTGGTGGTAGAGGTCGGGGCAGAGGTAGAAATCAGTACATTCAACCTCAACAAATAGCTAGTGTTACTATTCCAGTCCAACCACAACAACAGCAGCAACAACCACAACAGCAGCAAAGGCAGAATCAGGGTCAGAGAAGGTTTCAGAATGCAAAGCCGAAGAGGGTATTTGATAAGCCTCTGTCGACATATGCAGAGCTTCTTCAGACACTGCTGAGTTTGAATTTGGTCGACAAAAGAACATTGGAACCGCCTATAGTACCGGTACTTCCTTATGGGTACGACGCTAATAAGCATTGCGAATTCCATTCCGGAGCGCCCAGACATGATGTAGAATCTTGTCATGCTTTCAAGCATAAAGTTTAAGACTTGTTGGACAGTAAAGCCATCAACTTTGGCCAGGCGGGGCCCAATATTGTACAACAGCCTATGCCTAATCATGGGGCAAATGCCATCTTGACAGAAGAAAATTTGAACTTGGTGATGGAGGTTAACGAACTGAAGACACTATTGAGTGAGGTGAAAAGCAGGTTGCTCAGAGGGGGAGTATTCCTTGGTTGTGATGAATACTGTTTAGAGTGTTGGACCCAGCCCGAGGGTTGTACTGATTTGAAGCAGGGCATTCAGGCCATGATCGACGAAGGGACCTTGCAATTTGATCGAACTGCGGTTGAGAAGCCTGTGGAGGCATTATGTGATAAGCAGAATGGTATTGCAACGGTGACGATCCCGAGAAAGACTATAACGATAACGGCGTCCGCCCAGCGGCCAACTATTACGATTACCAAAGTAGGGTCTGTTCCCTTTGAGAGTACGAAAGCTGTCCCATGGACATACGGATTAGAAGCATATTGCAACGGTGAAAAGATTATGGTGAATAGCCAGCCAGTTGGGGTTGTTGATAATGTCGTTGGAACGGGGGGCATGACCCGTAGCGGAAGGGTCTTTACCTCGCCTGAAATAGAAGTAGAGAGATTGGCCAAAGGCAAAGCCAAAGTAAATGAAAGCGTGCCTACTCAGTTGAAAGAAAAGGATACATTACTCAAGGACGTAGAGGAGTTCATGAGACTGATTCGCAAAAGCGACTACAAAATTGTTGAACACCTACAGCAGATGCCATCGAAGATTTCTATCTTGTTGTTGTTGTTATGTTCCGAGGCCCACCGGAACGCCTTGCTAAAGATTCTGGATACATCCTTTGTGCCTCAAGAAGTTTCTGTAAATCAATTAGAGGGGATAATGGCACATGTCAATGCTGGACATAGCCTGGGTTTCACAGATTTTGATCTAACACCCCGGGGTCGAGAGCACAACATGGCTTTGCATATATCGGTGGAATGCCGAGGCACCGTAATGTCGCGCGTATTGGTGGATACTGGATCGTCGTTGAACGTATTGCCAAAGAAATCCATGATGAAATTGGACGTACGGGGAATTATTTGCACGCCCAGCGATTTTGTTGTGAGGGCGTTTGACGGGACGAAAAGATCAGTGTTTGGGTCAATAACATTACCGCTTCAGGTGGGGCCAGAAATTTTTGATACCGAATTCTATATCATGGATATCCATCCAGCTTATAGCTGCCTTCTTGGGCGCCCATGGATCCACGCTGCAGGGGTCGTAATGTCACATTGCATCAGAAGTTGAAGTACATGGTGGGTGGTAGTGTTGTTACCGTTTGCGGGGAGGAGGACATTTTGGTCAGGCACCTGTCATCGTTCAGATATGTTGAGGTCGACGGAGAAATACACGAGACACCTTGTCAAGCCTTCGAAGGGTTGCAGATTAAAGACAAAGCTCAAGGTCCCAGCAAAATGCCAGAGGTGGCAGTGTCATCCTACAAGGAAGCTCAGGCTTTAGTGCAGACTGGTGAGACTAAAGGTTAGGGGCAGGTACTGGAGATTCCCGTGAAGAATGACAAGTTTGGGCTAGGGTATCGACTGACGTCGTCAGCGTCATCTTCAGGAGCGCCCAAGTTCAAGGGACCGATAATGATTACGCCAAGCGGGGTGTGCTTTGAGACAATCAACGCTATTTCCGATGCTGAAGACGGAGATAGTGACTGCGATATGGACACGTGGATCAAGCCAAGCGTGCCAGGACAAAGTCTCTGCAACTGGTCCATCCGGGAAACTGTCTCAGTGACTCTTAAACAGTAATGATTTGTTTTGTCAATTGTTGAATAATCCTATGTCCTACCCGGGGCATAGTGATTCTACCTTAGGGCTACTTGATTATGTGTATTGCACTGTTTTAACCATGAAATAAAGGCATTTTTCATATACAAATATTGTGATCCCTGTTTTTCTTGTTTTTACTTTAACAATAAATGGCAACATGGTTATTTGCTTTGTTTGCGTTTGAAACATTTAACCATTTCCTTTGCAGGACTAATATTTCAGATGACATCTTCTACGAACCGCCTATGACTCGTTTCGACTTCGAGCACCCGGTATTCCAAGCAGAGGAAGAGATTGTTGAGGATAACGACTTGCTAGAGGAGCTGACTCGTTTGTTGAAACAGGAAGAGAGAATCATTTTGCCTCATCAGGAGGAAATTGAGATTATCAACTTGGGGTCGGAAGAAGTTGTGAGAAATATCCGTATAGGGGCTACGCTGCAGAGCGACATCAAGCAAAGGCTGATTGAGATACTGCGAAAGTATAGTGATATATTTGTTTGGTCGTACGAGGATATGCCTGGGTTGGACACGGACATGGTTGTGCACCGTCTGCCGTTGTGAGAGGAATGTCCGCCTGTTAAGCAGAAACTCAGAAGAACCAGACCAGACATGGCTGTGAAAATCAAGGAGGAAGTCCAAAAAGAGTGGGACGCTGATTTCCTAGCCGTTACAACTTATCCGTCATGGGTCGCTAATATAGTACCAGTGCCGAAGAAAGACGGTAAAGTGAGAATGTGTGTAGACTACCGTGATTTGAATAGGGCGAGCCCTAAAGACGACTTTTCACTTCCTCACATTGATGTGCTGGTTGATAACACTGCTCAGCTCTCCGTATTCTCCTTCATGGACGGCTTCTCAGGCTATAATCAGATCAAAATGGCACCAGAAGACATGGAGAAGACTACCTTCATTACTCCCTTGGGAACATTTTGCTACAAAGTGATGCCCTTCGGACTGAAGAACGCTGGGGCAACATATCAACGTGCTATGACGACTCTCTTTCATGACATGATGCACAAAGAGATCGAGGTTTATGTTGATGATATGATTGCTAAATCTCAGACAGAGGAGGAGCATTTGGTTAATCTGCTGAAACTGTTCAAAAGACTTAGGAAGTTCAGGTTGAGACTGAACCCTAACAAGTGCACCTTTGGGGTGAGATCGGGTAAACTGCTGGGGTTTATGGTGAGCGAAAAGGGAATAGAGGTTGATCCTGCAAAGATAAAAGCTATACAAGAAATGCCGACGCCTAAAACAGAAAAAGAAGTGCGTGGGTTTTTAGGGAGGTTGAACTACATCGCTCGGTTCATATCTCACCTAACTGCGACATGCGAGCCGTTATTCAAGTTGTTGAAAAAGGATCAGGTGTTGACCTGGGATGAAAATTGTCAAAAGGCGTTCGACAAGATAAAAGAATACTTGCAGGAACCTCCTGTTTTGATACCCCCAGTGGCCGGGAGACCTTTGATTATGTATTTGACGGTTCTTGAGGAAAGTATGGGTGGTGTTCTCGGTTAACACGATGAGACCGGACGTAAAGAGCATGTGATCTACTATTTGAGTAAGAAGTTTACCGACTGTGAGTCTAGATACTCAATGCTCGAGAAGACGTGTTACGCGCTAGCCTGGGCCGCCAAACGTTTGAGACAGTACATGCTGAATCATACAACCATGCTAATTTCAAAGATGGATCCAATCAAATATGTGTTTGAGAAGCAACCACTCTCCAGAAGAATTGCCCGATGGCAGATGGTGTTAACAGAATATGATATCCAATATGTCTCACAAAAGGCTATTAAAGGTAGCGTTCTGTCAGAGTACCTTGTCGAACAGCCGGTTGAGGACTACCAATCGATGAGGTTTGATTTTCCTGATGAGGATATCATGTACCTGAAAATGAAGGATTGTGAAGAACCGTTGCCGGACGAAGGACCAGAGTTGGGTTCCAAATGGCAGTTGATATTTGACGGAGCTGTAAATTCTTATGGTAGCGGAATAGGGGTAATTATCACTACTCCTCATGGGTCGCACATCCCATTTACTGCCCGATTGACTTTTCCTGTTACCAATAATGAGGCTGAATATAAGGCTTGCATCATGGGTCTGGAAGAAGCCATTGATTTACGAATCAAGAACCTGGATGTATACGGAGACTCAGCTCTAGTGGTGAATCAGATTAAAGGAGAATGGGAGACACGTCAGCCCAATTTGATACCCTATATGAATTATGCAAGGAGATTGTTGCCTCTCTTTGACAAGGTGGAATTGCATCACGTGCCACGAGCAGAAAATCAAATGGCTGACGCCCTGGCGACATTGTCTTCAATGTATAAAGTTAACTTCTGGAACGAGGCTCCCCAGATTGTTATCTCTCGGCTCGATAGGCCTGCATTCATATTTGCCATTGACGAGGCTCCCGATGGTAAACCCTGGTACTTCGACATCCAGAATTTCCTGAAGAACAATGAGTATCCGGCTGGGGCATCCAGTCGAGATCAGAAGACTCTCAGGAGATTGGCTGGCAGTTTCTATCTGAATCCGGACAGTTTCCTGTACAAAAGAAACCACGACTTGGTGTTGCTACGTTGTGTAGATGAGAAAGAGGCGAAGTTGCTCATGGAAGAGATACATGAGGGTATATTTGGTACACATGCTGGTGGGCATGCTATGACGAGAAAACTGCTGCGGGCAGGTTATTATTGGCTGACTATGGAAACAGATTGTTTCAAGTTTGCAAAGCGGGGTCATAAATGTCAGATTTATGCAGACAAAATCCACGTGCCTCCGAGCCCTCTGAATGTGATGTCATCACCATGGCCTTTCTCGATGTGGGGGATTGACATGATTGGCAAGATTGAGCCTACGGCATCAAACGGACACCGGTTCATTTTGGTGGCAATCGATTACTTCACCAAATGGGTGGAAGCAGCATAATATGCCAATGTGACCAAACAAGTGGTAGCCAGATTTATCAAACGAGATATTATCTGCAGATATGGAATCCCTGAGCGGATTATCACTGACAACGGTTCAAATTTGCATAATAAAATGATGAAAGAGCTGTGTCAGAGTTTTAAGATTGAGCATCACAACTCTTCCCCTTACCGGCTCAAGATGAATGGCGCTGTCGAAGCGGCCAATAAGAACATAAAGAAGATTGTTCAGAAGATGGTCGTGACGTATAAGGACTGGCACAAGATGTTACCTTTTGCTTTGCACGGTTATCGTACGACGGTACGCACATCAACCCGGGCAACCCCTTTCTCATTGGTATACGGGATGGAGGCGGTGTTACCGTTGGAGGTCGAGATTCCTTCCCTGAGGGTTTTACGTGATGTCCAACTCGACGAGGCAGAATGGATTAAAGATAGATTGAATCAGCTCAGCTTAATGGATGAGAAGAGACTGGCTTCTCTAGCATACGGCCGGTTGTATCAGAGCCGGATGAAGAAAGCTTACGACAAGAAGGTGTGCCCTCGAAGCTTTCAGACGGGCGATCTTGTTTTGAAAAAGATTCTCCCGCCACAATCAGATCACAGGGGCAAGTGGACTCCCAATTATGAAGGTCCCTACGTTGTTAGAAAAGTCTTCTCTGGAGAAGCCTTGTTACTATCCACCATGGATGGTGAGGACTTTACCTCTCTTGTGAATTCTGACGCAGTTAAAAAATACTTTGCTTGAAAGTGACCCGCTGGACAGTAAAAAGAGAGTCCAGGCAAAAATGGGGCATCCCGGTGAACCATAAAAAATGAATAAAAGGTTCGGGCGAAAGTTAGGGATAAAATTGAAAAGATGTACACCCGCGAAGTCGAAAACCTGAAAAGGGCGACTTCGGCAAAAAAGGGTATCCCGGTGGATTGAAAACCCGCAAAGAGCGGTTCACGCAAAAGTTAGGGATTGAAAAAGCAAATGAATGCGGTCCGGATTTGATGCGGCATTGCTTAGTGGTTCGGGAGTACCTGGGGGCCGTCTATCCAAAAACAATCTCTTCCAAAGATCGAGTACCGGGAAAGCGCAGAGTCAGGCGAGTCATAGGAGGATCAGCTCATGGTGTTTGTCTGTGCCACGTTGTCGACATGTATACAAATATTGTTTTTTATTTTCTTTATGCTTCTTGTGCATATATTTATGTGTGGTTGTGCGTAACTTCCTCTTTCCAGGAGTTGCATCCAGTGTACAAAACTTTGCCTATTCAGAGGCCCGTTATCAATAAAACATGTTATTCAGTACTTGATGTTTGTTCTTTACTGTTTTGTTTGTGAAAGACGCCAATGTTTTTGATAAACTCGCACTTACATAATCTTGTTGGCCCTTGCCAATAATTGCTAAAACTTTGAATTGACTGAAGTAATGTCACAGATGCTAACTCGGATAGATTATGTTGTATAGGCCTGTTTTGTCTCGTTTGTGTTTTGCAGGGTTCTTACCTTTGGAGCAAACGGTCAGGAATTGTATTCCCCGGCCAAGGTCGCTTGACGTAAGACCTAACTCCAGTTGATGTCATTCCTCAACTAGTCGTAGCTTATCCCCAGAGAGTTGAAATGACATTTATCCCTTCCCAAAGGAGGGAATTATTTTCCCCAGGAGAGTGTCCTCATGGAAAGTCGTCCATAGGATTAACCCCAGCAAGTCAAAATCAATGTCCCCCGCAGAGGTTGCGCTTCTCAGCGAATCGAAGATGTGCACGTTCAATCTCCAGCATGGGAGATTCCCGCAATAGTTAACCAAGTTGTTGGTTCGAAAGGTTTATATCCGCGAAGGATGGTTTTCTTGCTCGCCATAGGTCGTCTTGCCTCCGTTGGGATGATTGTCCCCAGCAGAGTGGTAACTCTGAATGTGTAAACTATGCCCAGACAGTGTGCTTTGCCCAGAAGTGTCGCTTCTTCCCCAGCTAAGTTTGTTCACCAGCAGGGTGTTTGTTCTTTCCTCCCAGTGGAAATTGATGTTTAACCTCTCCCCGGCAAAGTTGACTGTGTTTCGGGCATTTATTTTACCGGAATACCTTGTGATACTTGTTCTCCCCAGCGGAGTTGGCTTTATCCTCAGCATTCATATTGTCGATACATCATTATCAGAGTGGCCCCAGTAGCTTGAACCTGCATTTGCATTTGCATATATCGTCATATTTGCATCTACTCAAACGTGTAGCATTTCCGTGCCGTAAGGAGCATTACGCCATTTTCAAACATACGCATTTTTCAAACATAAATCAGGTTGGTTAACCTTTTGCTTTCAGGTGTGTTTTCTCAGCAGGAGTATAGAGTTCTAGCTCAGATCTATTACCAGGTATTCGAGGTCTCGCCGTGTGACGTGTGATGATACGGTTCATCTTACTGTTTTCCCCACATAGTTGCTTGTTGAAGTTTCTCTTATCCGGCCAGCGGATTATTTTCTTCAAATTTGCTGTTACGTCAGCGTCAAAGGGTTTCATGAATCAAAATTTCAGAAGCTGCCGCCGGTTATCGGAACAGGCGTCCGGTAGTTTGGTTTCCAAATATCCCCAGTAGAGTCCGCCTCAAAGTCGCTGTCTCGTCAGTGCTAAAAGGTTTGTGGGTTGGGACCAATGGAGTTAGCTACTGCAGAGATCAGCAGAGAAACTGTATTCAGAGTATCTTCCCATATGGATAAACGGATGTATCTTCTTACTGGTTGACAGAAGTATTTCCCCAGAAGTCGCCAAAATTTTATTGCCTATGTTGATAGGAGTTCCTCGTGTTGACGAGACATGAGTCCTGACGTGGAAAATTTATTCCTGTATTGACGGGATTTCTTCGTGTTGGCGAAGTGTAGTCCTAACATGGACAGATTTATTTCCTCGTGTTGACGAGATGTGCTAATCCTGACGTGGGCAGATTTGATTTCTCCATGTTGACGGAATGTGAAGTCCTGACGTGGACAAATTGATTACTCTTCATGTTGACGAAATGGTGTCATGACGTGGACCATTTATCCCCAGCAGATATCTTTCTTCATATTGGCGAAATGTGCGTCCTGACGTGGACAAGTTTATAGTTCCTCGTGTTGACGAGATGCGCGAGTCCTGACCTGGACAAATGTATCTTTCTTCGTGTTGACGAAACGGTGTTCTGACGTGGACAATTTACTCCTATGTTGATAGGATTTCCTCGTGTTGACGAGATGTGAGTCCTGACGTGGACAAATCAAGTTACCTTCCCCCGGGTTGACGAGACGCGAGTCCTGACGTGGACAAGTTTACCGTTCTTCGTGTTGACGAGATGGAATCCTGACGTGGTCAAATTTATTTCTCTTCATGGTGACGGGTTTATTTCCTTGTGTTGACGAGATGTGAGTCCTGACGTGGATAATTTATTCCTATGTTGATAGGAGTTTCTCGTGTTGACGAGGCGCAAGTAAGATTTTATTGCCTATGTTGATAGGATCTCCTCGTGTTGACGAGATGCGGACAACTCATCCCCAGCGAAGTCGCCGGGATTTCTCCGTGTTGACGGAATGTGGTGTCCTAACGTGGACAAAGTTCTATTCCTATGTTGTTGAGATTTCTTCGGGTTGACGAAATGTGAGTCCTGACGTGGACAGATTTGTATCTATTCGTGATTTGACGAAATTTGGGTCCAGATGTGGACAAGGTTACTCCTGTGACGACAAAATCTCTATTCGTGTTGACGAATTTGTCTCTCTTCTTGTGTTGACAAGGTTAGTCCAGTTGTGGACGGAGGTGTTTTTGCAAAAAATTGTTCAGTACCTGTGGCGTTACATAGGTGGTTGAAGTTGAAATCAGGATTATTATCAGACGTTGGATCAGTTGTTGCCGTAACAACCGGATTCAGATAGGGGATGTTGCTCCCCAAGCAGTGCAGTTTATTTCTGCGGTTGGAGAATTTTCGGGTTTCCTGGTATTCAACCGTCTCATACCTCGATTGTTTGAAGGCCGTTCGCTCTTCACCCAGACGGGTCCAAGCCGTTTGAATAGGGGCAGCTGTTGCACCCCAAAATTTGCTCAACCTTTTCTTTCCTGATTTATGTTTTATTGCATTTCATTTGCATAGTTACATCATGTACATAGTTCAATCATTGGCATATCATAGCATATCACTCATCCAATAGGGGTCCAAGTGTGATTCTTATCAGAAGAAGCCTGGCAAGAGGTCTTATCCAAGTTTGAGAGATCATCCAAGCCATCAAGAAGTGATTTGAAGTCTTGAGAGGTTTGAGTGCCTACATGTGGGTTTTGCTCCTATTTTGAGGAATATTGAGAATCATCAGTGGGATGTGAAACATGGAATGTGAATTTGAGGTGTGTATGGATCTCATGGAATGCTTAGAGAGCCCTATTGAAGCTGAGACAGGTCATTGATTCAAGTACAAGAGCCACAGTTGAGGTGCAGTCAACTAGGGTTTCATCTGGGTTAATCCTAGGTCAATTGAGTAATTGAAGAGCATCAAAGCCAAATTTGAAGTCATGGGGTTCATGGATTGGTATGTTGATACATGTGTGGTTTTATTCCAAGGTTAAGCAAAGAAGAATCAAGAATGTGGGAAGTTGCTAAATTAGGGTTTTAGTGTAAAATCCCCTGTTTAGTGCCTAGCTTCAAGGCCACATAAGTCAAAGTACAAGTTTCAAATGGATCTTTTGCCAACATGAAACTTGTATATAATCTCAATACCTTTAATTTGAGTACTAGAAGTCCTCAAGGGGATTTATAGAACTCAAGTTATGGTCCTTGCAAGTTACAGGTCATCAGATGACTATGAAATTTATCTATAAAAGTCACTTGACTTCCAAGCAACTTTTTATTTTCAAGGAATTTTCAAATGGACTTTTGGATAACATGAGAGTTGTAGATCTTGGTCTTAGCTTTCCATATAGTACTAGAAGTCCTTGATAGGATTTGTAGAACTCAAGTTATGATCTTTGCATGCCAGGGGTATTTTGGGTATTGGTGATTATAGGTCATTTGTGATCATGGGTCCATAACTCCAACTTGCAAGCTTCAAATGGAAAATTGTCCAACATGGAACTTGTTCAAAATGATGTTTTGAGTGTAACCAAGTGGTCATGAGAGCTTGGATTGGCTTGGAACACAAGGTTGCTTGAAATGGCTTAAAAAGAGGAAATTAAAAGCATTAAAAGGCCAAAAAAAAATGGAATTTCTTGATTTAGGGTCAAACAAGCTCATGCTATATGTCATTTTGATCAGAAAAGGCATTTTGAGAATGATGACATTGTTACATTTTGGATTTGAGGTCATTTTCAAGCACTTCACTTTTTGTAACTTAAGGTGGAAGTAACACTTCAATCACACATCCTTGGATCAAAAGCAAGGCAATTACCATTCCCATTCAATCCTAAATCTCATGAGATACTCATTTCAAGCAAGATTGAGAGCTAGAACAGAGCAAAACACGAGTTGTGCATATGAGATTTTCAAGGAATATGAGATTTTCAGTTTCTCATTATGGCAGTTACAGAAAGTTCTAGAGGTTTCCAACAGCTTCTATATATTGTTTGCAATGAATTCAGATGGTTTTTTGGGCAAGAGTTGAAGAGAATCGAGAGGAAGCCATTGAAATTTCTTCATTGCATATCAAAATCGGGTTTGGAGATAGAGGGAAGTTCAAGGCAAATTGATCATTGTAGAAGCTAGGGGAGTGGTTCTTGAGTGATTCTGGAAAGAATTGGAGCTTGATTCGAAGGAAAACCTACTCTGTTCATCCATTTTTACCAGGTTTGCATTTTTCAACTTTCAACATAATTCATAGGAAGTTGATTAGAATTTGATAGGGGGATAGATTATTGATGATGTTAGGATGGATTTCAGTACAAAAACTGAGTGATTCGAGACACTTTAGGTCAGTGCAAGATTTCTGTTGAGAAGGATAATTCCTGATTCTTGAGGTGTTAATGGTGTATAGATAGTAGGTTTTGATCAGTGAAATGTGTAGATGAGGTTAGGCTCATTAATTGCAAGATTTGAGACATTTGAAGTTGGACACCATTTCTGAACATTGGCTCGTGTTTTAAGATGGAGCAAGAATCATTGAATTTGGAGATCATATTCGTGCTCAAGATGAAATTTGGAGTGAGATAGGCTGTTTCAGTTTGGTGTTTGATGCGTTTTGGCCTGACCTCACCGGAGACGACGGTGGCGCTGCAGCTCAGGCCACCGTCCCTTCCCTTCCCTCTCTTATTTGAATATTTGGAGAAGATGATGTATCTGCCCTTGGATGATAGTCTGACCTTGACCACTAACGTAAACCCACGACCAGGATTTGATTTCACATTATGAAGAGAAGCTGAGTTGATGAAACTCTGCGTTTCATTTATTCAATTGGGTGGGCTTAATCATTTTCTTGCTAACCACACCTCCACTTGGGCCCAATGAGAAAACACACGTGAAATAATTGTTATTTTCCACAAACTTTTTCAATTTTCATTTCATTTTCCATGATTTTCTCTTATTTTCGCTTGGGCTTAGTGACAGACTTCTACGCACACCCCCATTTTGGGCCCAGCCTGGTTTATAACATGCTTTTATTGCTATTTGGCACGCAACTTTCATAATTTTCTTTATATTTCTTTTATTTTTCACATTTGCATATAGTGAGGAATAAATTCATAACCAATAGGAAAATTAACATTTTTAATCTAGACTTTTTTCCCCTGATTCCTTAAAGAGTCTATGTTAGAACACAGATTGGTTCTTAATAATTACTCTTTGTTTTGATGATAACTGTTAGGAAATTTATATTTAAGAATTATATACTCTAAAATTTGTTTGAGAGTTTTAATGTAGATTAAAATTATATTAACTCTCTAGAAGCAAATCAGCCTTGAATACAAGAAACTATTCTGACTCTGAAGCGCCAGATGCACATTACAGAAGAATCTGTTTGCTCCTTACAGAAGATCCTGAGCGTAGTCTCCAGAAGGATCTGAAGCAAGAAGCTCCAGAACATTCTGAGTCAGAAGCATCTGAAGATAGTCAGAAGCATCTGAAGATAATCAAAAGCATCTGAAGCTGAAGCATCAGAAGTATAGAAGAATATTGATTGAAGAGTTTCTCAAAGCATTAGTCTACAGAAGTTTCTGAAAGTACTTACGCTGCCAAGTACTGAAGTTCTGTGTCAAAATGCTCTGATGATCAACACGCTAGAAGCACACAAGCTGCAGAAGACTCTGATACAACATAGTTCTGAATCTCATCAGAAGACTCTGATCCATTCAGACTCTGAAGAACTTGCTGAAACTGAAGAAGTGTTTTCAAGAATATATCCGTTGGAACTATTCAACGTCTCTTTCCTTATTTGTGCTAGACACACTTACACAGACAAAAAGGATTTTTCTGTGCCATCTATTTCAAGGAAAGGTCAGTGCATGTGAAGACAAAAAGGCTCAGACCTTTTGAGACTCTCTTTTCAACGTGCATGATTCAGCTGCCTATAAAAGGAGTTCCTCACTTCATTCTTCAGTTACACACTTGCTGAAAAGAAATCACAATATTCTATAAGCTCTCAATCTTATTCTTCATAGAATCTCATTGTACTTAAACTTAAGAGAAAAATCACTGTTGTGATTATAGCTTTATAGAAGCATTAAAAACTCTTGTATTTAATTTACATTGTTTGTAAAGGATATTCCTTAAGAGGATTCAGTGTGAATCAGTAGCTCTTGAGAAGACTAAGAACTGTAGTTCTTAGGTGATACTATTGTAATCAGTTTGATTTAATAGTGGATTAAGTCCTTGTTGAGAAAGGCAAATCACTCTGGAAGGGTGGACTGGAGTAGTTGTTTAACGAACCAGGATAAAAATAATTGTGTGATTATTTTCAAGTATTAATTTCCCATACTTATTCAACCCCCCCCCCCTTCTAAGTATTATCTCACCTTCAGTTGGCATCAGAGCTCCGGTTCTGAGTGTGCTATCACTTAACAGTGTCAGTAAAGATCCAGAGGAGATATACTTTGATCAATATATTTATTTGTTATCATGGCTGATAATTCAATGTCAAATATCAACAATAAATATGAAGAGATGGATAGGATCAGTACCAAACCTCCAATGTTTGATGGAGAAAAATTTGACTATTGGAAAGATAGAATAGAAAGTTTTTTTCTTGGGTATGATGCTGATCTTTGGGATTTGGTCATTGATGGATATGAACATCCTACTGGTGAGGATGGCAAAAAGATTGATAGAAAATCAATGACTGAAGTGCAGAAAAGAGATTTAAAGAATCACCACAAAGCCAGAACTATATTACTTAATGCAATCTCTCATACTGAGTATGAGAAGATTACTAACAGAGATACTGCTCATGACATGTTTGAATCACTCAAAATGACTCATGAGGGAAACTCTCAGGTTAAAGAGACAAAGGCTCTGGCGCTCATACAGAAGTATGAGGCATTTAAAATGGAAGATTCTGAAAATGTAGAAACTATGTTTTCTAGATTTCAGATTCTTACAGCTGGTCTGAAAGTTCTGGACAAGGGCTACTCAACGTCAGATCATGTCAAGAAAATCATCAGAAGTCTTCCCACCAGATGGAGACCAATGGTGACTGCATTGAAGATGGAAAAAGATTTGAACAAGATCTCCTTAGAAGAACTTATCAGTTCTTTGAGAAGCCATGAAATTGAGCTGGAGGAAGATGAACCCCAGAAGAAAGATAAAGGTAAATCCATAGCTTTAAAATCTAACAAAACTAAAGCTTTGCAGGTCATTCAAGAAAGCTCTGAAGAATCTTCTTCTGAAGAAGAAGATGAGTTGTCCATGCTATCCAGAAGGATTAACAAACTCTGGAAGCACAAGGGAAAGAAGTTTAACAACTTCAAAAGATCTGATAACAGAAAGGAATCTTCTAGTCACAGAAGATCTGCCAAGAAATAAGTGGTGTGCTATGAGTGCAAAGAACCTGGGCACTACAAGAATGACTGCCCCAAACTTCTGAAAGAAAAACCTAAGAAGAAGTTCAACAAGAAGAAGAAGGTTCTGATGGCAACATGGGATGACTCAGATGAGTGTGAGTCATCTTCTGAATCAGAAGAAGAATGTGCAAACGTTGCACTGATGGTCAGGACAGAGGATCAAGAAGAAGGTACCTCTGGATATGAATCAGAATCTGAATCTGATGATGATGCAGAAGAGGTAATGGCTAAACTTACCAAAGAAGAACTCATTAAAGTTTTATCAGAAGTTCTTAAAAGTTACAACAACATCAAACTCAAATACAAGAAGCTGAAAAGCAATCTTGAATCTGAGATTGATCTTCTGAAAACAGAACTTGTTGAGCAGAAAGAAATAAATTTAAAAATCAAAAATGACTTTGATAGAACTCAACCAGAATCTGATTCTGAAACTAAGTCTTGTGAAAATATTTTAGAAAAATATGACTCTAGTTTTCAGAGGTTTCTCACTAAGAGCATAGACAGAAGCAAGATGGCTTCCATGATCTATGGTGTTAGTGGAAACAACAGAAGAGGCATTGGATATGAGTCTCCATCTGGAAGCAATCCAAAACCTGTTGACAAGCTTTTCATCAGGAAGACACCTCTGTACTCTCAATTCAAATTTGGTCACCTGAATGACATTAAACACACAAGCTCTGAGAAGAGTACTTATGTGTTTAAACCAAAGGCAAGTCAGAATAAACATTATGTTGCAAAACAGAAGTTTAGACAAACCTGCGAACCAACTAACCCCAAAGGACCCAAGAAGATCTGGGTACCGAAAGACAAAATAATTCCTGTTGCAGATGTTCTTAGCAGCAAAGTCAGGACACCAATCATGGTACCTGGACTCTGGATGCTCACGACACATGACAGGAGAAAGGTCTATGTTCCAAAGCCTGGAACTTAGATCTGGAGGGGATGTGAAGTTTGGAGGGAACCAGAAGGGCAAGATCATTGGATCTAGCACTATTGGAAATGGTAAGCTTCCCTCTATTACTAATGTTCTGTTAGTTGAAGGATTGAAACATAATCTATTGTCCATAAGTCAATTAAGTGACAATGGTTATGATATAATCTTTAATCAAAAATGTTGCAAAGCTGTATGTCAAAAGGATGGTTCTATCCTATTCAGTGGAAAGAGGAAACACAACATTTATAAAATTAACCTTTCAGAACTTAAAGTTCAAAATGTAAAATGCCTCTTATCTGTGAATGATGAGCAATGGGTCTGGCATAGAAGATTGGGGCATATTAATATGAGACGTATATCTCAGATTAATAAACTCAATCTGGTCAGAGGACTTCCTAAGCTGAAGTTCAACTCAGATGCTCTGTGTGAAGCATGTCAAAGAGGTAAATTTTCAAAATCTCATTTTAAATCAAAAAATGTTGTGTCTACCTCCAGACCATTGGAATTACTTCACATTGATCTGTTTGGACCAGTGAAAACTGCATCCATCAGAGGCAAGAAGTATGGGTTAGTCATTGTAGATGACTACAGCAGATGGACATGGGTAAAGTTTCTAAAACACAAGGATGAGTCTCATTCTGTGTTCTTTGACTTCTGCAATCAAGTCCAGACTGAAAAAGATTCCAAAATTATTAAAGTCAGAAGTGATCATGGTGGAGAATTTGAAAATAAACATTTTGAAAAATATTTTTGTGAAAAAGGCATTGCACATGATTTCTCCTGCCCTAGAACTCCACAACAAAATGGAGTTGTAGAGAGGAAAAATAGAACATTGCAAGAGATGGCCAGAACCATGATCAATGAGGCAAATCTGGCAAAACATTTTTGGGCAGAAACAATTAACACAGCTTGTTATATTCAGAACAGAGTGTCTGTAAGACCTCTTATGGAAAAGACTCCCTATGAATTGTGGAGAAACAGAAAGCCTAACATTTCTTATTTTCATCCTTTTGGATGTATTTGTTATATGCTTAATACTAAAGATAATCTGAACAAGTTTGATTCCAAAGCACAAAAGTGTTTCATGCTTGGTTATTCTGAACGCTCTAAAGGCTACAGAGTATTCAATACTGAAACACAGATTGTTGAAGAATCTATTCATGTTAGATTTGATGATAAGCTTGGCTCTGAAAAGCCAAAGCAGTTTGAAAGTTCTGCAGATAGAGAAGTGATTCTCACAGACTCTGAAGGATCAGAGGCAGAAAAGGCAAAAATCAAAGAATCTGAAGCAACCCCAGATGCTACACCTTTGACTTCCCAACTAAACAACTTGCATATTTCTGATAGACCAATTGTCAGAGGATCTTCCTCCAGAATCAAATCTTCTCATCCAGAAGATGTGATAATTGGAAAGAAAGATGATCCAATAAGGACAAGATCATTTCTCAGAACTTCTGAATCTTCTCTATTTGGCTTAGTGTCAATAATAGAACCAACATCTGTAGATGAGGCTCTGGAAGATAATGAATGGATTATAGCTATGCAAGAAGAGCTGAATCAATTCACCAGAAATGAAGTTTGGGATCTGGTTCCTAGACCTAAAGGATTCAATATTATTGGAACAAAATGGGTCTTCAGAAATAAGCTGAATGAAAAAGGAGAAGTTGAGAGGAATAAGGCAAGGCTGGTTGCTCAAGGATACAGTCAGCAAGAAGGTATTGATTACACTGAGACATATGCTCCAGTGGCAAGGTTAGAATCTATACGCCTTCTTATTTCTTTTGCTGCACAGAATAACATCACTCTGTATCAGATGGATGTTAAAAGTGCCTTTCTTAATGGCATTATAGAAGAAGAAGTATATGTCCACCAACCTCCTGGTTTTGAAAGTGAAAACTTTCCAGATCATGTTTTCAAATTAAAGAAATCCCTTTATGGATTAAAACAAGCTCCCAGAGCTTGGTATGAGAGGTTGAGCAACTTCCTTCTGAAGAAAAATTTTATCAGAGGAAAAGTGGATACAACTTTATTCTGTAAAACTGTTAAGAAAGATCTGTTGATTTGTCAAATTTATGTAGATGACATTATTTTTGGATCAACAAATATTACGCTTGGAAAGGAGTTTGCTAAATGTATGCAGGAAGAATTTGAAATGAGCATGATGGGAGAATTGAGATTCTTTTTGGGAATCCAAGTCAATCAGACTCCAGAGTGCACCTACATACATCAAACCAAATATGTTAAAGAGCTTCTGAAGAAGTTCAACATGGTTGATAGCAAAATGGCAAAGACTCCAATGCATCCTACAAGCACTCTAGGTAAGGAAGAGGTAAGTAAGAAGGTAGATCAAAAACTCTACAGAGGTATGATAGGATCTCTTCTATACTTGACTGCTTCTAGACCAGATATTCTGTTTAGTGTCTGCTTATGTGCTAGATTCCAATCAGATCCTAGAGAATCACACTTAACAGTTGTTAAGAGGATTCTAAGGTATCTGAAAGGTACTGCTAACATGGGTTTGTGTTACAGAAGATCTGATGAATTTTCATTAGTTGGATTCTGTGATGCTGACTATGCTGGAGACAGAGTTGAACGTAAAAGCACTTCTGGAAGCTGTCAGTTTCTTGGAAGTCATCTGATCTCATGGTACAGCAAGAAGCAACCTACCATTGCACTATCAACTACAGAGGCAAAATACATTGCTGCTGCTGGATGTTGTACTCAGATGCTCTGGATGAAGAGTCAATTAGAAGATTCTCAAATCTATGAGAGTAATCTTTCTATCTTTTGTGATAATACTTCTGCTATATGTTTGTCAAAAAATCCAATCTTGCATTCTAAGGCAAAACATATAGAAATTAAACATCACTTCATCAGAGACTATGTTCAGAAGGGTGTAATTAATTTAGCTTTTGTTGATACAGATCATCAATGGGCTGGTATTTTCACAAAACCCCTTGCTGAAGATAGATTTAAGTTCATTTTGAAAAATATTTGTATGGATTTTTGTCCAGAGTAATATTTATCAGAAGCAACCTCTCAGATGCAAAATGTTTAATGATCTGAAGCATTTCTTTTGTTCATTTATTCTATTCTGATTATTATTTCTGATGTGAAAATCTGAACTAACCATCTTTAGAAGATCTGAACGTGGCTAACGTTTCATTTCTTGAGAGAATTCAGAACAGCATGCAAGCAAACACGTGTCCCACAAAATCTGATGAGGTGGCGTGTGCACAACTGAAAAGATGTTTGAGGTGAAATTTGAATAGTAAATATCTTGGTTTTACCCCAAATCTGTCAGAAGCATTTATTATTTGAAATGATTTTATTCTCTTCACTTAATGTTGCTCAAACGTGCGTTATTTCTGTCTTTTGGTGTGCCTATGTGATTAGTATAAATACCTGTTGTGTATTCACTTCCACACTTTTCACTCTCAGAATTTATATGCATTTTCATATTTTGTTCTCTCTTCACAAAAACTCAAAACCTAAGTGTTCTAAAAAGCATTCTTCAATGGCGTCTTCTTCATCAACAACTGTGCAGTTTCAATCAACAATGGCTGCTGTAACTTCAGATAATCTAGGTGCTGCTCCATATACTCCTCCACAAAGAACTCTTCTCACACCTGTTGAAAAGTTAGAAGTGTTGCGTGAATCCATGGTTGAATTTGATTCTTTGGCTGAAAATGGGTTTGATTTTCGCTCCATTGTTAGAGCTCAAGGTTGGGTGAAATACTTTGATAGACTATTTGGACCAGTTTACCCTCTGCTTGTTAAGGAATTCTGGATTCATGCATCTGTGTATCCCAAGTTTATCTTATCATCTGTACTGGGAAAGGAGATCATAATCACAGAGGATCTGATTAGAAGACTGATTGGTTATGAAGAAACATATGGTGTTTCACATCTGCCAGCTGGGCGTGTTGATATGGATGAAGTTTATGAGGAGGTTATGACTGCTGGACAAGACTCTAACAGATTCAAAGATCTGAAGCCTGATTACAAGATCTGGGCCAAGATCTTCATGGGATGCATACATCACAGAAAGTCAACAAATTCCCCAGATTATGTCAACAATGAACAGATCTATTTTATGTACTGCCTGAGCCAGAGCAACAAGGTAGATCTGCCTTACATTTTGTTCATGCATCTGTGGAATCACATAAATGCATCCAGAGAATCTGTGAAAGAAAAGAACCAGAAGATCAAGAATTGGATACCTTTTGGAAGGTTGCTCTCAGATCTTCTCACTGAAAATGGTTTAGTGGCTGCTCTGTATGATGCTGGTGTTACAGAAGAACTAGAGTTCATTATGGGAAAGCCTCTGAACGCTAAGAGCCTTCTGAGACTCAAGATTGTAGATGAACTTACTACTGCTCCAAAGAAGTTAAACATGTCTGATCTAAATAAAAGGATTCCTGTATCAGATTTTCCTCTACTCTTTGCTGAAGAACCTAGACACATTATTCTGATGTATATAGAGGAATGTAAAAGGGAAGGAGTGCCTGTTCCAGCCAATGTGTTTCAACTTGTCAAGCAACCCCTGCCAGATGCAGGAGAAGAAGAAGAAGAAGAAGTTCCACTTCAGAGGAAAAGATCTCAACCTGTAGCAGAATCTGAACCTGTCCAGAAGAAGGCTAAGATTGCTGAGAAACCCAAGGATCTTCTGAAGAGAAAAGACTCTGGAGAAGCTGTCTCTGCTAAAAGGATTAAACTCAAAGGTACTAAAGCTTCTGTTACTTCTAAAAATGTTGTTATTAATGATTCATCTATTATGTCTGTACCCAAACCCCCTGTCACTCAAACAACATCTGTTGCTGCCCCCAGTTCTGTCTCACCTCAGAAACAACCCACTGCTTCTGTATCAAAACCACCTCAACCCAAATTACACATCAAACATTTCACTCCACGTCCTTCACCAACTGTTCCACAACCAACAGAACCACAACAAACAGAACCACAACCATCAGAACTACCACAAAATTCTGATAAACAAAAATCTGCTCAACCACAAACAGAAAATCAACCAAAATCTTCTAATCATCCTGAAAAACAAACCACAGAAGATCAACCAGAAAAAGAATTTGTCATTCCACCATCACCAATTCCATCCTCTGAACCTGTAGCAACTGTTACTTCTGAACCCTCTAAAGTAACTTCTGCTCCTGTTTCATCTGAACCACCTACTCAAAAATCTGATACTCCTTCAGAACCATCTCATATCCCTGAGACAAAAGTTCTTGATATCACTCCATTAAAAACAGTGTTTCAAGTTTCTTCTACCTCTTGTACACCTGAAACATCTTCAAATTCATCTGAATCAGAAATTCACCCTGATTTTCTGATTAATCCATCTGACAAATACCCTGTTCATGAACCTGAATCTAAATCAACCTTACCTACCAAAACTACCATTCCAGAACCTATGCCTCCACCTGTAACTTCATCTGAGATGATTGTTCCCTCTTCTAATCCATCATCATCTGGAATATCTTGTGCCCAAGTGTCTTCTCTGTATCATAATTTATCTTATGGTTTCAAACTGAAAGATTTTTATGATAGAGTTGAGCCTTCTGAACCCTTGAAACCTTTGAAACCTAAGCTCAAACCAACCCTTCCATCTGTAATCCTTTCATATATTCAATCTATGGAAAATGAAGGATCCTTAGCCCCCATATCTGCTACATCTGGTAAAGCTGTTGTTTCAGCTCTGCATCCTGCATCTGATAACACAGTTGCATCTAATAAACCATCAAACTCTACTTTCGTACCATACTCCAATGCATTCTTTGATGTTGTTTACCCACGCACAAGACCTCAACCAAATCTGCTTAATGCTTTAAACAGATCCCTTCCTCAGAAACCAGAAATTCCATTCTTTCCATATGTTCCCCCTCCTCTGATTTCCATTCCAAAATCACTGATACCACCAACTCCAAAACCTAAACAGATGACTTTGGAAACCTTGCTTAAACCACCACCCAGACTTAATATTGAACATTTATTTCAAACGTTTTTGCAAGAAATACAGATGTCTTTAGGTACTGTTCAGAAAAGATGTTCTGAAACTATGGATGCAAATGAGACTGACATCATCTGGAAAGGATTTCTAAATAGATTCAACACTGTGGCTTCTAATCTGAAGAACATCTGTTCTGATGATGCAAAGCTCAGAGCTGAAAGAACTCAATTCTGGATTGTCAACAAGACTGAACCTCTGCTATGTTTGGATGCTCCTCCACCTCCTCCTCCACCAGAACCAACTGCCACTGCATTAACTATGACTCTGGTAGAACCCTCTTCAGGATCTCCAGAACATATGGCAATTGACTCTGTTCAGGATACAGAACCTCCATCATCAGAGATAAAGACAGAAAATCCAGATTTGGGAAACAAGATTGCTGCTCTGGAAGCTGGTCAATCTGAAATTAGATCTTGGATGGCGAAGCAAGACAAGAAATCTGAGGACATGTCAGAGTGGATGTCTAAACAAGATGAGAAGAATGAGACAATAACTAAGTTCATGTCAAAGCAAGAGCAATCACAATCTGAGATCACAGACCTATTGAAGATGCTTTTGTCTAAACACACTTAGATTTTTTTTTCATGTTTGTGCATTTGTTGTTATTGCATCTGAATGTTTTGTTATATCTTCTGATATTTTCCAATGTACTTTTGCTCTGTTATGATTGAATGAAACAGTTTGTTATTCTCCATTGAATTATCTGCTATTGTTCCTTTTATTTGTCTTTATTAAAAGTTTTTACTTTTTGCTTATGACAAAAAAGGGGGAGAAAATGAAGATCTGAACTATTTAATATAATTTCACTAGAATGAATCTTCAGACATATCTATTTTTTTCTAATATCTAAATTGACTATTTCAGAACTTTTGATAAGAATACTCTATAAAAGAATCTCTGAGATTTTCAAGGAATATGAGATTTTCAGTTTCTCATTGTGGCAGTTACAGAAAGTTCTAGAGGTTTCCAACAGCTTCTATATATTGTTTGCAATGAATTCAGATGGTTTTTTGGGCAAGAGTTGAAGAGAATCGAGAGGAAGCCATTGAAATTTCTTCATTGCATATCAAAATCGGGTTTGGAGATAGAGGGAAGTTCAAGGCAAATTGATCATTGTAGAAGCTAGGGGAGTGGTTCTTGAGTGATCCTGGAAAGAATTGGAGCTTGATTCGAAGGAAAACCTACTCTGTTCATCCAATTTTACCAGGTTTGCATTTTTCAACTTTCAGCATAATTCATAGGAAGTTGATTAGAATTTGATAGGGGGATAGATTATTGATGATGTTAGGATGGATTTCAGTACAAAAACTGAGTGATTCGAGACACTTTAGGTCAGTGCAAGATTTCTGTTGAGAAGGATAATTCCTGATTCTTGAGGTGTTAATGGTGTATAGATAGTAGGTTTTGATCAGTGAAATGTGTAGATGAGGTTAGGCTCATTAATTGCAAGATTTGAGACATTTGAAGTTGGACACCATTTCTGAACATTGGCTCGTGTTTGAAGATGGAGCAAGAATCATGGAATTTGGAGATCATATTCGTGCTCAAGATGAAATTTGGAGTGAGATAGGCTGTTTCAGTTTGGTGTTTGATGCGTTTTGGCCTGACCTCACCGGAGACGACGGTGGCGCTGCAGCTCAGGCCACCGTCCCTTCCCTTCCCTCTCTTATTTGAATATTTGGAGAAGATGATGTATCTGCCCTTGGATGATAGTCTGACCTTGACCACTAACGTAAACCCACGACCAGGATTTGATTTCACATTATGAAGAGAAGCTGAGTTGATGAAACTCTGCGTTTCATTTATTCAATTGGGTGGGCTTAATCATTTTCTTGCTAACCACACCTCCACTTGGGCCCAATGAGAAAACACACGTGAAATAATTGTTATTTGCCACAAACTTTTTCAATTTTCATTTCATTTTCCATGATTTTCTCTTATTTTCGCTTGGGCTTAGTGACAGACTTCTACGCACACCCCCATTTTGGGCCCAGCCTGGTTTATAACATGCTTTTATTGCTATTTGGCACACAACTTTCATAATTTTCTTTATATTTCTTTTATTTTTCACATTTGCATATAGTGAGGAATAAATTCATAACCAATAGGAAAATTAACATTTTTAATCTAGACTTTTTTCCCCTTATTCCTTAAAGAGTCTATGTTAGAACACAGATTGGTTCTTAATAATTACTCTTTGTTTTGATGATAACTGTTAGGAAATTTATATTTAAGAATTATATACTCTAAAATTTGTTTGAGAGTTTTAATGCAGATTAAAATTATATTAACTCTCTAGAAGCAAATCAGCCTTGAATACAAGAAACTATTCTGACTCTGAAGCGCCAGATGCACCTTACAGAAGAATCTGTTTGCTCCTTACAGAAGATCCTGAGCGTAGTCTCTAGAAGGATCTGAAGCAAGAAGCTCCAGAACATTCTGAGTCAGAAGCATCTGAAGATAGTCAGAAGCATCTGAAGATAATCAGAAGCATCTGAAGCTGAAGCATCAGAAGTATAGAAGAATATTGATTGAAGAGTTTCTCAAAGCATTAGTCTACAGAAGTTTCTGAAAGTACTTACGCTGCCAAGTACTGAAGTTCTGTGTCAAAATGCTCTGATGATCAACACGCTAGAAGCACACAAGCTGCAGAAGACTCTGATACATCATAGTTCTGAATCTCATCAGAAGACTCTGATCCATTCAGACTCTGAAGAACTTGCTGAAACTGAAGAAGTGTTTTCAAGAATATATCCATTGGAACTATTCAACGTCTCTTTCCTTATTTGTGCTAGACACACTTACACAGACAAAAAGGATTTTTCTGTGCCATCTATTTCAAGGAAAGGTCAGTGCATGTGAAGACAAAAAGGCTCAGACCTTTTGAGACTCTCTTTTCAACGTGCATGATTCAGCTGCCTATAAAAGGAGTTCCTCACTTCATTCTTCAGTTACACACTTGCTGAAAAGAAATCACAATATTCTATAAGCTCTCAATCTTATTCTTCATAGAATCTCATTGTACTTAAACTTAAGAGAAAAATCACTATTGTGATTATAGCTTTATAGAAGCATTAAAAACTCTTGTATTTAATTTACATTGTTTGTAAAGGATATTCCTTAAGAGGATTCAGTGTGAATCAGTAGCTCTTGAGAAGACTAAGAACTGTAGTTCTTAGGTGATACTATTGTAATCAGTTTGATTTAATAGTGGATTAAGTCCTTGTTGAGAAAGGCAAATCACTCTGGAAGGGTGGACTGGAGTAGTTGTTTAACGAACCAGGATAAAAATAATTGTGTGATTATTTTCAAGTATTAATTTCCCATACTTATTCAACCCCCCCCCCCCCCCCCTTCTAAGTATTATCTCACCTTCAGTCTAAAATTTTATAGGATTAATATTTTAATAATTCATGCATTTTAGAATTTAATTGCATTTTTTGAAGTTTGATTGCTTTTATTTTGAATATGGTTGATATGTGATCTTGCTGATTTTATTATGGATGATTGGTGCTGATTTTAGCTTAGATATGCATGTACCCCTAGTAATTTTCTCATAATTTTGTGAGATAATTTTAGGCTATTTTGAACCATGAACATTAGGTGTTGTAGATTTAGGGTTTTAAGATAGTACCCTTAGGTTTAGGTCTTAATGAATGGTTAACCCCCTGGTTTTTATATGGAGTGATTCTTAAGAGGTTTAGGAACCCTTAGAATTTTTTATAGGATTTTACAATCAATTTTGGTATTTTAGTGAGATTTAGTTTTCAGACTAACTTTTAGGTGTTTCTAATGAACTAACTTGACTAGTTTAACTCAATAGTTCCCTTTAGATTAGGATGGTGTTTCTCTTGTGCTTGGATGAACATGAAGACCAATTGAAGATGCTTTGGAGTGCTTGAAGAAGCTTGGAGATGAAGCCTTGTCCTCTTGTGGAGTGCTTGTCAGGAGCTTAGGGAAACTAGGGTTTTAGGAAGAGCATTAGATTAGTTGCTTGTTTCTTCAAACATGGAGTATATTGTTCATCTCCATTCAATCCAATGATATCAAGTCCTCTTAAAGAAGTCACATCTCTCCTTTGGAGGGATTAGTGGCATGCTTTAAGAGTAGAACTTTGAGGATGCCATTCTCCTATAATGTTAAGTTCTTAGTGGCTTCCTTTGGTTGTCATTAAGTTACTTAACATCCCAACTTGATCTTGTTAATTGACTCTCCCTTGGAGGTTGCTTGTTGAAGCTTGATGAAGATGAAGTTTGTGCTTGTTGAAGCTGGTTGCTTGTTGAAGCTAGGGTTTTGCTGCTAGTTGAAGATGAAGTTAGGAGCTTGTTGAAGCTGTTTACTGGTTGAAGTTTGCTAGGGTTTAAGCTGGTTGCTTGTTGAAGTTTGAAGCTTGTTGAAGCTTGGTGCTTGTTGAAGATTGAAGGTTTAGTGGAGCTTGAAGATAGGAGCATTCATGAAGATGAAGGTTGTTGCTGTCAACTCTTTGTTGTTTAATCAAATTGTTGCTGTCAGAGCTCCTGCTTGTGCTATTTGCTGTAGGAGTTTGTTGCTGCTGCTTGGGCTGCCTCCTCTGCTTTGGGTTTTTGTTTTCTGTATTGTTTGTTGGCTTGTGCAGCTTGCCCCCCAGGTTTGAAGTGAATGTTGATTCACTTTGCCTGTTGTTTTCCCAGGTTCGAGGTTGAGTGGGACTCCCTTGCCTCGCTTGTATTGCTGCATTGCATGCATTTTACTGTATTTGCTTGCTTTCTTTTCTGTTTATCCCCTAGGATCTCTGGTTTCCTCTGTGCAGGAGGGAATTATGACAGACATTAGGATTCTTATCCATGCATGACAACATTAGGTTAGTTTTTATTCCCATTTCAACCCTAGGCTTTTTAGAGCTTCTTTCTCTTCTTATCTCAAAACAACTCAAAAATACAGTAATAAGGTTAATCGATGTCGTACGTTACGAGCCTTAAGCTATTTGAGAAAGGGTTGCTAGAGAGCTTTTTTCCAGTAGTCTGGATGCTTAGTGTGGCACCCTTTGGGTGACACGCGACATAGTCACTCTCAAATCATAGTCTCTAGTGCGTCCGAGATTGCAAACAAACTAAAAAAACACTTCTTTCGTAAAAGATTCAAAACAAACATCAAAGTCTCATTTTTGTCCGCTTGGACTCTTAATCAAGAAAAACCCTTTCATAAGGTAATAAAAAACAGTCAGAAAAGCTTGTGTCTTCCGTAGCCCGAACTACGTTTGCTCTAATCTTTCATGTTGTATGAAAGTACATAGGCATAGGATGTCGTATCCTAGCGGGCAACCTTCCCCTCCTTTCCCGTAGGTAGGCGAACTACGTTGACTCTGATTTCTCGTTCCAGACGGGAATACGTAGGCATAAAGTGCGATACTTTGCCGAGTCATTTTCTTTTCCTTTTGTTCCTTGACCTTTAGCGTAGATATAATAACAATCCGCACTAGAAAACAAGCGTGGATCCCGTCGAGTACGGCGGACGTGAGGGGTGTTAATACCTTCCCCTTGCGTAATCGACTCCCGAATCCTGGAATTTGGTTGCGATGACCATTCCTTTCCCTTTTTGCGTTAGGTTTTCTCTGAGCGTTTCCTTTCCCTCCGTTGGGATAAATAACGCACAGTGGCGACTCTTCTGTCATAGCCGGCGCCGATTTTCGCAGTAGCGACAACGAGCAAGCACTACGTAAAGCGCGAATCGTTAATGTAACATCCTTGACCTTTCGTTTACGAGGAAACGAGCATGCACTAAAGAGAAGCGCGAACTGTCAATATTACGGTATTGACCTTCCATTTCCGCAGAAACGGGCATACACTATATAAAAGTGTGAATCGTCAATATTACGGTATTGACCTTCCATTTCGGCATAAACGGGCATGCACTAAATAAAAGCGCGAATCATCAATATGACGGTATCGACCTTCCATTTCCGCAGAAACGGGCATGCACTAAATAAAAGCGCGAATCATCAATATGACGGTATTGACCTTCCATTTTTGCAGAAACGGGCATGCACTAAATAAAACCGCGAATCATCAATATGACGGTATTGACCTTCCATTTCCGCAGAAACGGGCATACACTAAATAAAAGTGTGAATCGTCAATATTACGGCATTGACCTTCGATTTCCGCAGAAACGGGCATGCACTAAATAAAAGTCTGAACTGTCAATATGACGGTATTGACCTTCCATTTCCGCAAAAACGGGCATACACTAAATAAAAGTGTGAACTGTCAATATGACAGTGTTGACCTTCCATTTCCGTAGAAACGGGCATACACTAAATAAAAGTGTGAATCATCAATATGACGGTATTGACCTTCCATTTCCGCAGAAACGGGCATACGCTAAATAAAAGTGTGAACTGCCAATATTACGATATTGACCTTCCATTTCCGCAGAAACGGGTATACACTAAATAAAAGTGTGAATCATCAATATGACGGTATTGACCTTCCATTTCCGTAGAAACGGGCATACACTAAATAAAAGGGTGAACTGCCAATATTACAGTATTTGTAACACCCTCTTCTATACCCCAAATAAATGCATATAAAACATTTAAGCATATACAAATTCATCAGAGTAAAAGTTTTAGAATAAGGTATAAAAGCAGAATGTCACAACTTCACCAATAAAACACTTTAACATTTTGCTCTATAAAATATGTAACATTTTCAAAAGTAAGCGGAAGATCAAATCATTTAAGCAGTTCCAAAATATTAATTCAAATGCACATAAGTCATCCAGATTAATACATCATATCAGTTAGATTACAAAACCACATCAGCTGATACATCGCAATGTATCACAAAAGAATGACTATACTAGTCTAACTACCCGGTGTTACATATCAGAGCAGCAGACTCAAAAGAATGAAGACTAATCTTCACAAAAGGACTCCAGCATCCTAATCTGCAATGCCTCATAGAGCATTATAAAACAGCAGAAGGGTGAGAAATATAACCATAATAATCAAAGCATAAGATTACGTATATATAGGTATCATATAACACATATTCACATTTCTCACCACACTTCATTCTCACAATCATAATCATATCACGTTCACATATATCAACATTGTGAATAACCACAAGCACATCCCTTCATGCTTAACTTCACAATCATTCACAAGCACATATGTACCACAACAATATTATGCAATGTGACTCAACATATTCAATGCAACTCAATGCTATGCGGTACCGACTCTCGTTATCTTTTCTCGGTTTTTACTTTAAACCGGGTCCACCCTTCTAGACCGATAACTCGTTATCATTTTTCGGTTTTTACTTTAAACCGGGTCCACCCTTCTAGACCGATAACAACCAAGCCCGTCCCCTAGGCTTCAAACCCACCCTTCTAGGTTTGGGACAAGCCACTAGTTTCCACGAAACTAACAGACATTGCCTCTTGACTGAATGATGCATGTACAATCAACCAATCACAATAAATGCACTTAAGACCGTTCCCGCGTCTTAATCCCATGCATTCGAATAATTCACCCCTTCGAGAATTTCATCATGATTGCACATACAACATATATCAACATTTATCAATGTATTCATTTCACACATCATCATATTCAACAACAATGCACACATATCACATATGTTCCCATGCATTCACACAACAATCGCATACATATATGCACTCACAATTCATTAGATGATACACATACATTCCTCATTGTATTCCCATGTATCTCTAATTATCACAACAATCAAACATTCACAACTCATCAATTAATGCACACATAATCATCATTATGTTCTCATGTATTTTAACCGATTACAAGTAATCATTTATATCACAACTCTAGGATTCACGCCCGAAGGCTACCCACAACACATGTTATCATAATAGTTCACATACTCATTCATAACATAAAAGTATTAACATATGCGAATCAACCAACCAATCACCATTTGGATAACACAACAAAGAAATATACTGTCACATTCGCCTTCATTCGCCTGGCGAACCCTCGCAGCGAACCTTCGCCTGGCCTTCGCCTGGCGAACTCTCTCAGCGAACACTCGCTAGGCTTCGCCTGGCGAGACTTCCCAGCGAGCCCAAGTCAGTAGCTACTGACTTCATTCGCCACCATTCGCCAGCACCTTCGCTGGGCGAACCTTCGCTATCCAACTTCGCCTGGCGAACCCACCAGCGAAGTCTACTGGGACTTAAATATAATTATTCGCCAACATTCGCTAGGCTTCGCCTGGCGAAGCTTCTCCTTCGCTCGCCTGGCGAGAGCCAGCGAACCTGCGCAGAACAGAACCCCATTCTGTTCCTCCTTCACCAATCCATCATCAACCCTCTCTTACACATCCAAATCAGTACAAACAACATCAATACATGTTACCCGACTATTCTACGGCATTATTGCTCAGTTTCAACCGATTAAATCATCATTCTACTGATTAATCCAACATTTGCCCTAAATGGAAAGTGATGGAAACTCTACTAAAACCCTAACCCAACATACATAACATCATACCATGATCAAATAGAAACATTTCTCACCCTTACCTCGATTAATCGGAGCATTGATGTTGGTTCTTGATGATTTCCACTTTTCCTCTTCTTCTCTTCTCTTTCTCTCCTTTCTTCTTCTTTCCTCTTTCTTTCCAAATGTTTTCTAACTTTCTTTTCTTTTCTTTCTCTCTTATATATATTTCCTTCATTTTCCTTCCTTCCAATTTCCTTCTCAATTCTCTATTAATCCCAATTAATAAAATTAATTTCCAACATTAATAAAAATCCCACTAAATCAATTAATTACTATAATTAATTATTTAATGAAATTTGGGCTGTTACAACCCTCCCCCACTTTAGGAATTTTCGTCCTCGAAAATGTTACCTGGTTTAAACAGTTCTGGATAAGACTCCTTCATCTGGCTCTCAAGCTCCCACGTAACATTTCCACCAGCCGGTCCTCCCCAAGCGACCTTCACTAAAGCAATCTCTTTACCTCGAAGCTGCTTCAATTTCCGATCCTCTATCCGCATAGGTGATGCCTCAACAATCAGGTTATCTCTCACCTGCACATCATCTATCTGGACTACATGAGACGGATCCACAATGTATTTCCTCAACTGAGATACATGGAATACGTCGTGAAGATTAGCAAGCGACGGTGGTAAAGCCACACGATAGGCCACTTCTCCTATCCTTTGCAAAATCTGATAAGGACCAATGAAACGCGGCGACAACTTGCGCGACTTCAGTGCCCTACCAACACCTGTCATCGGAGTGACTCGAAGAAACACATGATCTCCCTCTTGAAATTCAAGTGCCTTCCTCCTCTTGTCATAATAACTCTTCTGACGACTCTGAGCAACTCTCATCTTCTCTTGAATCATCTTGATCTTATCAGTAGTCTGTTGAACTAACTCGGGTCCAACAACCGAACTCTCTCCGGACTCGAACCAACACAATGGTGTCCTACACCGCCTACCATACAATGCCTCAAATGGTGCCATACCAATACTCGAATGGAAACTGTTGTTGTAGGTAAACTCAATCAAAGGCAAGTAGCTATCCCAAGCTCCTCCTTTTTCCAATACACAAGCTCTCAAAAGATCTTCAAGCGACTGAATCGTCCTCTCCGTCTGACCATCAGTCTGAGGATGATACGCTGAACTCAAACGCAACTTAGTACCCAAAGCACTCTGCAGGCTCTCCCAAAATCTCGAAGTAAACCGCGGATCTCTATCCGAAACAATACTTAACGGAATACCATGCAGACACACAATCCTCTCAATATACAACTTAGCCAACTTCTCCAAAGGGTAATCCATACGCATAGGAATAAAATGAGCAGATTTAGTCAACCTATCCATGATAACCCAAATAGCCTCAAAATTACTCGGCGTCCTCGGCAAACCTGATACAAAATCCATAGAGATACTATCCCATTTCCACTCAGGAATAAACAACGGCTTCATCATCCCCGATGGCTTCTGATGCTCAATCTTTGACTTCTGGCAAGTCAAACAAGAATACACAAATTCCGCGATATCTTTCTTCACACTAGGCCACCAAAATATTTTCCTCAAATCCTGATACATCTTAGTAGCACCCGGATGAATACTAAATCCGCTACGATGTCCTTCCTCAAGGATGCTCTTTTTCAGCTCAACAACATTTGGAACACAAACTCGATCCCGGCATCTCATAATCCCATTCTCATCAATCCGAAAATCACCACCTTGGCCTTGGTTGATTAAAGTCAACCGATCAACTAGGCTCAAATCCGATTTCTGTCCTTCTCGAATTTCGTCCAAAACACCACTTGTAAGCTTTAACATACCCAAATTAAATCCAAAAGAAGTTCTCTCACATACCAAACTCAAATCCCGAAATTGCTCGACCAATTCCAACTCTTTCACCATCAATGCCGACATATGCAATGATTTCCGACTCAATGCATCCGCTACTACATTCGCTTTACCCGGATGGTAGTTCAAGCCAAAATCAAAATCCTTCAAAAGTTCAAGCCATCTTCTTTGTCTTGCATTCAATTCCTTTTGATCAAAAAGATACCTCAAACTCTTGTGGTCACTAAACACTTCAAATCTTGCGCCAAATAGATAATGCCTCCAAAGTTTCAACACGAACACAACGGCGGCCAACTCTAAGTCATGCGTCGGATAATTCTTCTCATGCACTTTGAGTTGCCTCGAAGCATAAGCCACAACTTGATTATTCTGCATCAACACACCTCCTAAACCCATCAAAGAAGCATCACAATACACAACGAATGGTTCTTCCGGATGGCAGAATCAAAACAGGGGCTGTCGTCAACCTTCGCTTAAGTTCTTGAAAACTCGCTTCACACTTGGCGTCCCAAACAAAGGCTTGACCTTTCCTAGTCAACTGCGTCAACGGCAACGATAACTTAGCAAATCCCTCAATAAACTTCCGATAATAACCGGCTAAACCAAGAAAACTTCTGATCTCAAAAACTGACTTCGGAGTCTCCCATTGCGACACCGCTTCAACCTTCGACGGATCAACCGTAACACCACTACTAGAAATCACATGACCAAGGAAACTAACTTCCTTCAACCAAAATTCACACTTAGAAAGCTTCGCGAACAACTGCTTCTCTCTCAGCACAGATAACACAATCTTCAGATGCTCGGCATACTCTCCTTCGCTCTTCGAATAAACCAAGATGTCGTCAATAAACACCACCACAAACTTATCCAAATAAGGATGGAAAATCCTATTCATGTACTCCATAAATACACCCGGTGCATTAGTCACACCAAATGGCATCACGGAATACTCATAGTGTCCATACCTCGTCCGAAACGCTGTCTTCTGAATATCCTCAGCTTTCACACGGATCTGATGATACCCAGATCTCAAATCAATCTTGCTGAACACGCTTGCACCAACCAACTGATCCATCAGATCATCAATCCTTGGAAGTGGATACTTATTCTTAATAGTCACCTTGTTCAACTGTCTGTAATCCACACAGAGCCTCATAGAACCCTCTTTCTTCTTAACCAACAAGACCGGTGCATCCCACGGTGACACGCTCGGATGAATAAACCTCTTTTCAAGCAAATCCTCAAGTTGAATCTTCAACTCTTTTAACTCCGAGGCCGACATACGATATGGAGCCATCGATATCGGACTAGTTCCAGGAATCAAATCTATCGAAAACTCCACTTCTCGCTCCGGCAGTAAATCCTTTATCTCATCAGGGAATACTTCCGGAAAATCTCTAACAATGGGCAAACCATCAATCTCTTCACTCTCACCAGTCCTCAAAGTTGCCATAAGCATAAATACCTTAGCCCCATCTTGCACCAATTCTTTCACTTGTTTCTTCGTCATAAACAAATCTCTTTCAACATCCGAATCGGGAAAAATAACCGTTTTGTCAAAACAGTTAATATACACACGATTGAATTTTAACCAATTCATTCCAAGAATGACATCCAGTTGATCTAAATGAAGACACACTAAATCAATCCCAAAATCTCTACCGAAAATACTCAACGGGCAATTCAAGCAAACATACGGTGTAGTTACCGAACCCATAGCAGGAGTATCAATAACCATACCGCCACCAATCACAGACAACTCAAGATTCAACCTTCTAACACAATCCAAAGAAATAAAAGAATGCGTAGCTCCGGTATCAATTATAGCGATCAAAGGTATACCATTAATAAAACACGTACCTCAGATCAATCGATCGTCGCTAGCAGTCTCAAATCCAGAAAGAGCGAACACTTTCCCGCTCCCTTGATTCTCCTTCGGCTTATCACATTTCGTACTAATGTGTCCTTGCTCACCACAGTTATAGCAAGTAACACCCGTACCGCTTCTGCACTCAAGCGCCTTGTGGCCTGGCTTGCCACACTTAAAACACGCCTTCTCAACACTTTTGCATTCGGGAGCACGATGTCCCGCTTCACCGCACCTATAACATCTCACCGGAGTAGAAACTCCCTCACTTGGCCTCTTGCCATAACCCATTCTCTGCTTCCCTTTGTCCGCAGGAGTCACATAAGGTTTTCCTCTGAGTTGACCTTTTCCTTTCTTATCACTTAGGCTCTTGTAGTGGCTAGACCTAGCCCTACTGTCTTCGTCATAAATTCTGCTCTTGTTAACCAACTCAGAAAACCGCCTGATTTCCTGGTATCCAATAGCTTGTCTAATCTCAGGTCTCAAACCGTTCACAAACTTGAGGCACTTAGACCTCTCAGCATTACCAGTATTATAGTGAGGACAAAATTTGATCAACTCCTCAAATTTCGCCGCATACTCAGCAACCGTCGAATTACCTTGCCTCAACTCAAGAAATTCGATCTCTTTCTTCCCCCGCACATCCTCTGGAAAGTACTTCTCCAGAAAAGTTTCTCTAAACAAATCCCACGTAATCACAATATCATCTTCCTCAAATCTTTGGCGAGTATTACCCCACCAATCTTCAGCTTCTTCTTCGAGCATATGAGTCCCAAACTGCACCTTCTGTGCATCCGAGCAATTCATAACTCGAAAAATCTTTTCCACAGCTTTCAACCAAATTTGTGCCTTGTCCGGTTCATGAGTTCCCTTGAAGACCGGAGGGTTATTCTTTTGGAATTTCCCCAAAGCACGGAATCCATCATCAGCATGATCCCTCACATTCACATCGGCCGGAGGATTCCGCCCAATTGCCCCCGCCAATCTCGTCAATGCCTCCGCAATTGCTTCGTCGTTCCTCCCTGCAACCATCTTACTAATTCCAACAACAGAACCACGTAAGAACAACCAATATTGATAATGCATCACACGCATATCAATAACACACAGGGAAAAACACTTTAACAACTTGGCCGGACGGACCGACCTGCTCTGATACCACTATTGTAACACCCTCTTCTATACCCCAAATAAATGCATATAAAACATTTAAGCATATACAAATTCATCAGAGTAAAAGTTTTAGAATAAGGTATAAAAGAAGAATGTCACAACTTCACCAATAAAACACTTTAACATTTTGCTCTATAAAATATGTAACATTTTCAAAAGTAAGCGGAAGATCAAATCATTTAAGCAGTTCCAAAATATTAATTCAAATGCACATAAGTCATCCAGATTAATACATCATATCAGTTAGATTACAAAACCACATCAGCTGATACATCGCAATGTATCACAAAAGAATGACTATACTAGTCTAACTACCCGGTGTTACATATCAGAGCAGCAGACTCAAAAGAATGAAGACTAATCTTCACAAAAGGACTCCAGCATCCTAATCTGCAATGCCTCATAGAGCATTATAAAACAGCAGAAGGGTGAGAAATATAACCATAATAATCAAAGCATAAGATTACGTATATATAGGTATCATATAACACATATTCACATTTCTCAACACACTTCATTCTCACAATCATAATCATATCACATTCACATATATCAACATTGTGAATAACCACAAGCACATCCCTTCATGCTTGACTTCACAATCATTCACAAGCACATATGTACCACAACAATATTATGCAATGTGACTCAACATATTCAATGCAACTCAATGCTATGCGGTACCGACTCTCGTTATCTTTTCTCGGTTTTTACTTTAAACCGGGTCCACCCTTCTAGACCGATAACTCGTTATCATTTTTCGGTTTTTACTTTAAACCGGGTCCACCCTTCTAGACCGATAACAACCAAGCCCGTCCCCTAGGCTTCAAACCCACCCTTCTAGGTTTGGGACAAGCCACTAGTTTCCACGAAACTAACAGACATTGCCTCTTGACTGAATGATGCATGTACAATCAACCAATCACAATAAATGCACTTAAGACCGTTCCCGCGTCTTAATCCCATGCATTCGAATAATTCACCCCTTCGAGAATTTCATCATGATTGCACATACAACATATATCAACATTTATCAATGTATTCATTTCACACATCATCATATTCAACAACAATGCACACATATCACATATGTTCCCATGCATTCACACAACAATCGCATACATATATGCACTCACAATTCATTAGACGATACACATACATTCCTCATTGTATTCCCATGTATCTCTAATTATCACAACAATCAAACATTCACAACTCATCAATTAATGCACACATAATCATCATTATGTTCTCATGTATTTTAACCGATTACAAGTAATCATTTATATCACAACTCTAGGATTCACGCCCGAAGGCTACCCACAACACATGTTATCATAATAGTTCACATACTCATTCATAACATAAAAGTATTAACATATGCGAATCAACCAACCAATCACCATTTGGATAACACAGCAAAGAAATATACTGTCACATTCGCCTTCATTCGCCTGGCGAACCCTCGCAGCGAACCTTCGCCTGGCCTTCGCCTGGCGAACTCTCTCAGCGAACACTCGCTAGGCTTCGCCTGGCGAGACTTCCCAGCGAGCCCAAGTCAGTAGCTACTGACTTCATTCGCCACCATTCGCCAGCACCTTCGCTGGGCGAACCTTCGCTATCCAACTTCGCCTGGCGAACCCACCAGCGAAGTCTACTGGGACTTAAATATAATTATTCGCCAACATTCGCTAGGCTTCGCCTGGCGAAGCTTCGCCTTCGCTCGCCTGGCGAGAGCCAGCGAACCTGCGCAGAACAGAACCCCATTCTGTTCCTCCTTCACCAATCCATCATCAACCCTCTCTTACACATCCAAATCAGTACAAACAACATCAATACATGTTACCCGACTATTCTACGGCATTATTGCTCAGTTTCAACCGATTAAATCATCATTCTACTTATTAATCCAACATTTGCCCTAAATGGAAAGTGATGGAAACTCTACTAAAACCCTAACCCAACATACATAACATCATACCATGATCAAATAGAAACATTTCTCACCCTTACCTCGATTAATCGGAGCTTTGATGTTGGTTCTTGATGATTTCCACTTTTCCTCTTCTTCTCTTCTCTTTCTCTCCTTTCTTCTTCTTTCCTCTTTCTTTCCAAATGTTTTCTAACTTTCTTTTCTTTTCTTTCTCTCTTATATATATTTCCTTCATTTTCCTTCCTTCCAATTTCCTTCTCAATTCTCTATTAATCCCAATTAATAAAATTAATTTCCAACATTAATAAAAATCCCACTAAATCAATTAATTACTATAATTAATTATTTAATGAAATTTGGGCTGTTACAACCCTCCCCCACTTTAGGAATTTTCGTCCTCGAAAATGTTACCTGGTTTAAACAGTTCTGGATAAGACTCCTTCATCTGGCTCTCAAGCTCCCACGTAACATTTCCACCAGCCGGTCCTCCCCAAGCGACCTTCACTAAAGCAATCTCTTTACCTCGAAGCTGCTTCAATTTCCGATCCTCTATCCGCATAGGTGATGCCTCAACAGTCAGGTTATCTCTCACCTGCACATCATCTATCTGGACTACATGAGACGGATCCGCAATGTATTTCCTCAACTGAGATACATGGAATACGTCGTGAAGATTAGCAAGCGACGGTGGTAAAGCCACACAATAGGCCACTTCTCCTATCCTTTGCAAAATCTGATAAGGACCAATGAAACGCGGCGACAACTTGCGCGACTTCAGTGCCCTACCAACACCTGTCATCGGAGTGACTCGAAGAAACACATGATCTCCCTCTTGAAATTCAAGTGCCTTCCTCCTCTTGTCATAATAACTCTTCTGACGACTCTGAGCAACTCTCATCTTCTCTTGAATCATCTTGATCTTATCAGTAGTCTGTTGAACTAACTCGGGTCCAACAACCGAACTCTCTCCGGACTCGAACCAACACAATGGTGTCCTACACCGCCTACCATACAACGCCTCAAATGGTGCCATACCAATACTCGAATGGAAACTGTTGTTGTAGGTAAACTCAATCAAAGGCAAGTAGCTATCCCAAGCTCCTCCTTTTTCCAATACACAAGCTCTCAAAAGATCTTCAAGCGACTGAATCGTCCTCTCCGTCTGACCATCAGTCTGAGGATGATACGCTGAACTCAAACGCAACTTAGTACCCAAAGCACTCTGCAGGCTCTCCCAAAATCTCGAAGTAAACCGCGGATCTCTATCCGAAACAATACTTAACGGAATACCATGCAGACACACAATCCTCTCAATATACAACTTAGCCAACTTCTCCAAAGGGTAATCCATACGCATAGGAATAAAATGAGCAGATTTAGTCAACCTATCCATGATAACCCAAATAGCCTCAAAATTACTCGGCGTCCTCGGCAAACCTGATACAAAATCCATAGAGATACTATCCCATTTCCACTCAGGAATAAACAACGGCTTCATCAACCCCGATGGCTTCTGATGCTCAATCTTTGACTTCTGGCAAGTCAAACAAGAATACACAAATTCCGCGATATCTTTCTTCACACTAGGCCACCAAAATATTTTCCTCAAATCCTGATACATCTTAGTAGCACCCGGATGAATACTCAATCCGCTACGATGTCCTTCCTCAAGGATGCTCTTTTTCAGCTCAACAACATTTGGAACACAAACTCGATCCCGGCATCTCATAATCCCATTCTCATCAATCCGAAAATCACCACCTTGGCCTTGGTTGATTAAAGTCAACCGATCAACTAGGCTCAAATCCGATTTCTGTCGTTCTCGAATTTCGTCCAAAACACCACTTGTAAGCTTTAACATACCCAAATTAAATCCAAAAGAAGTTCTCTCACATACCAAACTCAAATCCCGAAATTGCTCGACCAATTCCAACTCTTTCACCATCAATGCCGACATATGCAATGATTTCCGACTCAATGCATCCGCTACTACATTCGCTTTACCCGGATGGTAGTTCAAGCCAAAATCAAAATCCTTCAAAAGTTCAAGCCATCTTCTTTGTCTTGCATTCAATTCCTTTTGATCAAAAAGATACCTCAAACTCTTGTGGTCACTAAACACTTCAAATCTTGCGCCAAATAGATAATGCCTCCAAAGTTTCAACACGAACACAACGGCGGCCAACTCTAAGTCATGCGTCGGATAATTCTTCTCATGCACTTTGAGTTGCCTCGAAGCATAAGCCACAACTTGATTATTCTGCATCAACACACCTCCTAAACCCATCAAAGAAGCATCACAATACACAACAAATGGTTCTTCCGGATTTGGCAGAATCAAAACAGGGGCTGTCGTCAACCTTCGCTTAAGTTCTTGAAAACTCGCTTCACACTTGGCGTCCCAAACAAAGGCTTGACCTTTCCTAGTCAACCGCGTCAACGGCAACGATAACTTAGCAAATCCCTCAATAAACTTCCGATAATAACCGGCTAAACCAAGAAAACTTCTGATCTCAAAAACTGACTTCGGAGTCTCCCATTGCGACACCGCTTCAACCTTCGACGGATCAACCGTAACACCACTACTAGAAATCACATGACCAAGGAAACTAACTTCCTTCAACCAAAATTCACACTTAGAAAGCTTCGCGAACAACTGCTTCTCTCTCAGCACAGATAACACAATCTTCAGATGCTCGGCATGCTCTCCTTCGCTCTTCGAATAAACCAAGATGTCGTCAATAAACACCACCACAAACTTATCCAAATAAGGATGGAAAATCCTATTCATGTACTCCATAAATACACCCGGTGCATTAGTCACACCAAATGGCATCACGGAATACTCATAGTGTCCATACCTCGTCCGAAACGCCGTCTTCTGAATATCCTCAGCTTTCACACGGATCTGATGATACCCAGATCTCAAATCAATCTTGCTGAACACGCTTGCACCAACCAACTGATCCATCAGATCATCAATCCTTGGAAGTGGATACTTATTCTTAATAGTCACCTTGTTCAACTGTCTGTAATCCACACAGAGCCTCATAGAACCCTCTTTCTTCTTAACCAACAAGACCGGTGCACCCCACGGTGACACGCTCGGACGAATAAACCTCTTTTCAAGCAAATCCTCAAGTTGAATCTTCAACTCTTTTAACTCCGAGGCCGACATACGATATGGAGCCATCGATATCGGACTAGTTCCAGGAATCAAATCTATCGAAAACTCCACTTCTCGCTCCGGCGGTAAATCCTTTATCTCATCAGGGAATACTTCCGGAAAATCTCTAACAATGGGCAAACCATCAATCTCTTCACTCTCACCAGTCCTCAAAGTTGCCATAAGCATAAATACCTTAGCCCCATCTTGCACCGATTCTTTCACTTGTTTCTTCGTCATAAACAAATCTCTTTCAACATCCGAATCGGGAAAAATAACCGTTTTGTCAAAACAGTTAATATACACACGATTGAATTTTAACCAATTCATTCCAAGAATGACATCCAGTTGATCTAAATGAAGACACACTAAATCAATCCCAAAATCTCTACCGAAAATACTCAACGGGCAATTCAAGCAAACATACGGTGTAGTTACCGAACCCATAGCAGGAGTATCAATAACCATACCGCCACCAATCACAGACAACTCAAGATTCAACCTTCTAACACAATCCAAAGAAAAAAAAGAATGCGTAGCTCCGGTATCAATTATAGCGATCAAAGGTATACCATTAATAAAACACGTACCTCAGATCAATCGATCGTCGCTAGCAGTCTCAAATCCAGAAAGAGCGAACACTTTCCCGCTCCCTTGATTCTCCTTCGGCTTATCACATTTCGTACTAATGTGTCCTTGCTCACCACAGTTATAGCAAGTAACACCCGTACCGCTTCTGCACTCAAGCGCCTTGTGGCCTGGCTTGCCACACTTAAAACACGCCTTCTCAACACTTTTGCATTCGGGAGCACGATGTCCCGCTTCACCGCACCTATAACATCTCACCGGAGTAGAAACTCCCCCACTTGGCCTCTTGCCATAACCCATTCTCTGCTTCCCTTTGTCCGCAGGAGTCACATAAGGTTTTCCTCTGAGTTGACCTTTTCCTTTCTTATCACTTAGGCTCTTGTAGTGGCTAGACCTAATCCTACTGTCTTCGTCATAAATTCTGCTCTTGTTAACCAACTCAGAAAACCGCCTGATTTCCTGGTATCCAATAGCTTGTCTAATCTCAGGTCTCAAACCGTTCACATACTTGAGGCACTTAGACCTCTCAGCATTACCAGTATTATAGTGAGGACAAAATTTGATCAACTCCTCAAATTTCGCCGCATACTCAGCAACCGTCGAATTACCTTGCCTCAACTCAAGAAATTCGATCTCTTTCTTCCCCCGCACATCCTCTGGAAAGTACTTCTCCAGAAAAGTTTCTCTAAACAAATCCCACGTAATCACAATATCATCTTCCTCAAATCTTTGGCGAGTATTACCCCACCAATCTTCAGCTTCTTCTTCGAGCATATGAGTCCCAAACTGCACCTTCTGTGCATCCGAGCAATTCATAACTCGAAAAATCTTTTCCACAGCTTTCAACCAAATTTGTGCCTTGTCCGGTTCATGAGTTCCCTTGAAGACCGGAGGGTTATTCTTTTGGAATTTCCCCAAAGCACGGAATCCATCATCAGCATGATCCCTCACATTCACATCGGCCGGAGGATTCCGCCCAATTGCCCCCGCCAATCTCGTCAATGCCTCCGCAATTGCTTCGTCGTTCCTCCCTGCAACCATCTTACTAATTCCAACAACAGAACCACGTAAGAACAACCAATATTGATAATGCATCACACGCATATCAATAACACACAGGGAAAAACACTTTAACAACTTGGCCGGACGGACCGACCTGCTCTGATACCACTATTGTAACACCCTCTTCTATACCCCAAATAAATGCATATAAAACATTTAAGCATATACAAATTCATCAGAGTAAAAGTTTTAGAATAAGGTATAAAAGAAGAATGTCACAACTTCACCAATAAAACACTTTAACATTTTGCTCTATAAAATATGTAACATTTTCAAAAGTAAGCGGAAGATCAAATCATTTAAGCAGTTCCAAAATATTAATTCAAATGCACATAAGTCATCCAGATTAATACATCATATCAGTTAGATTACAAAACCACATCAGCTGATACATCGCAATGTATCACAAAAGAATGACTATACTAGTCTAACTACCCGGTGTTACATATCAGAGCAGCAGACTCAAAAGAATGAAGACTAATCTTCACAAAAGGACTCCAGCATCCTAATCTGCAATGCCTCATAGAGCATTATAAAACAGCAGAAGGGTGAGAAATATAACCATAATAATCAAAGCATAAGATTACGTATATATAGGTATCATATAACACATATTCACATTTCTCACCACACTTCATTCTCACAATCATAATCATATCACATTCACATATATCAACATTGTGAATAACCACAAGCACATCCCTTCATGCTTGACTTCACAATCATTCACAAGCACATATGTACCACAACAATATTATGCAATGTGACTCAACATATTCAATGCAACTCAATGCTATGCGGTACCGACTCTCGTTATCTTTTATCGGTTTTTACTTTAAACCGGGTCCACCCTTCTAGACCGATAACTCGTTATCATTTTTCGGTTTTTACTTTAAACCGGGTCCACCCTTCTAGACCGATAACAACCAAGCCCGTCCCCTAGGCTTCAAACCCACCCTTCTAGGTTTGGGACAAGCCACTAGTTTCCACGAAACTAACAGACATTGCCTCTTGACTGAATGATGCATGTACAATCAACCTATCACAATAAATGCACTTAAGACCGTTCCCGCATCTTAATCCCATGCATTCGAATAATTCACCCCTTCGAGAATTTCATCATGATTGCACATACAACATATATCAACATTTATCAATGTATTCATTTCACACATCATCATATTCAACAACAATGCACACATATCACATATGTTCCCATGCATTCACACAACAATCGCATACATATATGCACTCACAATTCATTAGAAGATACACATACATTCCTCATTGTATTCCCATGTATCTCTAATTATCACAACAATCAAACATTCACAACTCATCAATTAATGCACACATAATCATCATTATGTTCTCATGTATTTTAACCAATTACAAGTAATCATTTATATCACAACTCTAGGATTCACGCCCGAAGGCTACCCACAACACATGTTATCATAATAGTTCACATACTCATTCATAACATAAAAGTATTAACATATGCGAATCAACCAACCAATCACCATTTGGATAACACAGCAAAGAAATATACTGTCACATTCGCCTTCATTCGCCTGGCGAACCCTCGCAGCGAACCTTCGCCTGGCCTTCGCCTGGCGAACTCTCTCAGCGAACACTCGCTAGGCTTCGCCTGGCGAGACTTCCCAGCGAGCCCAAGTCAGTAGCTACTGACTTCATTCGCCACCATTCGCCAGCACCTTCTCTGGGCGAACCTTCGCTATCCAACTTCGCCTGGCGAACCCACCAGCGAAGGTCTACTGGGACTTAAATATAATTATTCGCCAACATTCGCTAGGCTTCGCCTGGCGAAGCTTCGCCTTCGCTCGCTTGGCGAGAGCCAGCGAACCTGCGCAGAACAGAACCCCATTCTGTTCCTCCTTCACCAATCCATCATCAACCCTCTCTTACACATCCAAATCAGAGTACAAACAACATCAATACATGTTACCCGACTATTTCTACGGCATTATTGCTCAGTTTCAACCGATTAAATCATCATTCTACTGATTAATCCAACATTTGCCCTAAATGGAAAGTGATGGAAACTCTACTAAAACCCTAAACCCAACATACATAACATCATACCATGATCAAATAGAAACATTTCTCACCCTTACCTCGATTAATCGGAGCTTTGATGTTGGTTCTTGATGATTTTCCACTTTTCCTCTTCTTCTCTTCTCTTTCTCTCCTTTCTTCTTCTTTCCTCTTTTCTTTCCAAATGTTTTCTAACTTTCTTTTCTTTTCTTTCTCTCTTATATATATTTCCTTCATTTTCCTTCCTTCCAATTTCCTTCTCAATTCTCTATTAATCCCAATTAATAAAATTAATTTCCAACATTAATAAAAATCCCACTAAATCAATTAATTACTATAATTAATTATTTAATGAAATTTTGGGCTGTTACAGTATTGACCTTCCATTTCCGCAGAAACGAGCATACACTAAATAAAAGTTTGAATCATCAATATGACGGTATTGACCTTCCATATCCGCAGAAAACGGGCATGCACTAAAATAAAAAGCGCGAATCATCAATATAACGATATTGACCTTCCATTTCCGCAGAAACGGGCATACACTAAATAAAAGCTGTGAATCATCAATATGACAGTATTGACCTTCCATTTTCGCAGAAACGGGCATAGACTAAATAAAAGTGTGAATCGTCAATATTACGATACTGACCTTCCATTTCCGCAGAAACGGGCATGCGCTAAATAAAAGCACGATCAAGCATCCGAAGACTTGAACAAACAACTCTGCGGGGAAATTCTGACGTCGGCTGCCAGACATCTATCTTGAACAAAAATGGGTAACAACTTCAACGGTATAATCATAAAAATCTTTCCTTTTAAAATGCGGACGTAACAACAATTTTGAGGAAAATTCCGCTGGGGAAGAAGATAAACTTAACCAAGAAACTCTGATGAGGGAACACATGATAGGACGAACGTTATCATCACATATCTCATGCCAAAAATTTGAATATTCAAAAACCATCTCGAACAAGAATTCCAATTACCTGCAGGGAAAAACACCTGAAAACAAAGAGGTAACCACCCTGGCTTATGTTTCAAAATGCATATGTTTGAAAAATGGCGTAATGCTCCATACGGAATGGAAATGCTACGTGTTTGGGTAGATGCTATGCACGATGCAAATGCAAAGAGGCGTTCCGGCAAAATAAATGCCGGAGGAACGAAGCCAAATTTCTGCTGGGGGAAGAAACAACAACCCTGCTGGGGAATAGACTTAACAAATATGGAGTTACGAACTCTGCTGGGTATGACCAACCTATTGGAGGAAAGACAACCTACTGGAGAACATGAAAGACGGTCCTGCGTGGGGATGACCCTTACAAACCATCGACAACCTGGTTGTACCCTGTGAGATCTTCAACTGGGGATTGAATGTGCACGTAACCAACTGCTGGGAATGCACATCACTGCCTGACCGCTTGCTAACTTGCATCCAACTCTTCTGGGAATAAAAATGTGAATTCCGTCTGCTGGGGAGGAATAAGATCATCTAGAGCCTGCCCCCTACGTTAAGGGACTCCAGTTGGGGAAACACGATCCCCTGATTGTTTGCTTCGAAGGTAACTACACTGCAAAATATGAACGAAACATGACATCCTATACAAAAGGAACTATCTTGGTCAATATCTGTGACAATTGTTCAGTTAATTCAAATTTTTAACAATTATTGGCCGAGGCCTGCAATTTTATGCACATGCAAGTTTATCAAAAACATCGACGTTTTCCACAAACAAAACAGTAAAAGTTAAAACAGGAAACAAACATCAAGTACTGAATAGTATGCGTTTATTGATAACGTGCCTGTAAATAGGCAAAGCTTTTACAGTGGATGCAACTCCTGAAAAGAGGAAGCTACAAAAAACAAATACAAGATATGTACGTAGGTACAAAGAAGTTTGTATACATGTCGACAAACGTGGTGCAGACAAACACCATGAGCTGATCCTCCTATGACTCGCCTGACTCCGACGCTTTCCCGATGCTCCATCTTTGGAAGAGATTGACTTGGATAATCAACCCTCAGGTGCTCCAAAACCACTAAGCAAGCAGTCAGTATCGAACTCGGACTGCAATCATGTGCTTTTTCAATCCCTAACTTTTACCTGAATCGCCCTTTTCGGGTTTTCAATTCACCGGGATACCCTTTTTTGCCGAAGTCGCCTTTTCAGGTGTTCGACTTCGTAGGTGTACATCTTTTCAATTTTTATCCCTAATTTTTTGCTCCGAACCCTTTTCTATTTTTTTCTTGGTTCGCCGGGATGCCCCCATTTTTGCCTGGACTTTCTTTTTTCGTCCAACGGGTCTCTTTAAGAAAAGTATTTTTTAACTGTGTCCGAGTTCACAGGGGATGTAAAATCCTCGCCATCCATTGTGGATAACAATAAGGCTCCTCCAAAAGAAGACCTTTCGAATGACATATGGACTTTCATAAGTTGGGAGTCCATTTGCCCCTGTGATCTGATTGTGGTGGGAGAATCTTCTTCAACACAAGATCGCCCGTCTGAAAGCTTCGAGGGCGCACCTTCTTGTCAAAAGCTTTCTTAATCCGGCACTGATATAGCCAACCATATGCAATAGATGCAAGTCTCTTCTCATCCATCAAACTGAGTTGATTCAGTCTATTCTTTATCCACTCTATCTCATCAAGTTTGACATCAAGCAAAACTCTCAAAGAAGGAATCTCAACTTCCAATGGTTAGGACATCTTCCATACCATACACTAGGGAGAAAGGTGTTTCCCCGGTCGATGTGCGTACCGTCGTACGATAACCGTGTAAAGCGAAGGGCAACATCTCATGCCAGTCTTTGTATGTTACAACCATCTTCTGAACTATCTTTTTGATGTTCTTATTGGCCGCTTCGACAACGCCATTCATCTTGGGCCGATAAGGAGATGAGTTATGATGCTCGATCTTGAAATTCTGGCACAATTCCTTCATCATCTTATTATTCAAGTTCGAACCATTGTTAGTAATGATTCTTTCGGGGCTTCTGTGTCTGCATATGATGTCCTTTTTGATAAATCGGGCTACTACGTGCTTGCTAACATTAGCGTAAGACGCTGCTCGACTCGACCATTTGGTGAAGTAATCGATAGCTACCAAGATGAACCGGTGTCCTTTGGAGGCAGTGGGTTCAATCTTGCCAATCATATCAATGCCCCACATGGAAAAAGGCCACGGGGACGCATAACAATCAAAGGGCTCGGCAGCACATGAATCTTGTCGGCATAAATCTGGCATTTATGGCATTTTCTTCGCAAACTTGAAACAATCTGTTTCCATCGTCAACCAATAATACCCTGCTCGTAATAACTTTCGAGACATAGCATGTCCGCCGACATGCATACCGAAGGTTCCCCTCGTGGACCTCCTCCATAAGCAGATTAGCTTCTTTCTCATCCACACATCGCAATAGCACCAGATCATGGTTTTTTCTGTACAGAACACCATATGGATTCAAGAAAAAGTTGCCAGCGAATCTCCTAAGAGTCTTCTTTATCGCGGCTGGATACCCCAGTCGGATACTCCTGGTTCTTTAGGAAATTCTGGATATCAAAATACCACGACTTGCCATCGGAAGCTTCCCTCAATGGCGAATATGAAAGCGGGCCTATCAAGGCGAGATATAACTATTCTGGGAGCCTCATTCCCAGAAGTTAACTTTGTACATCGCAGACAACGTCGCAAGAGCGTCTGCCATCTGATTCTCCGCCCGCGGCACATGGTGAAATTCTACTCTGTCAAAGAAAAGGCAACAACCTCCTTGCATAATTCATGTACGGTATCAGATTAGGCTAACGAGAATCCCACTCTCCCTTGATCTGGTTCACGACTAGCGCGGAGTCTCCATACACATCAAGATTTTTAATCCTCAAATCAATAGCCTCCTCGAGACCCATGATACACGCTTCATATTCAGCCTCATTGTTGGTAATTGGAAATGTCAATCTGGAAAGTGAACGGGATGTGAGTCCCATGGGGAGTCGTAATGATTGCCCCAATTCTACTTCCATATGAATTAACAGCACCGTCAAATATTAATTGCCATTGGGAACCCCACTCAGGACCTTCACCATGCAACGGCTCCTCGCAGTCTTTCATCTTTAGGTACATAATATCCTCGTCAGGAAAAATCAAACTTCATTGGCTGGTAATCCTCAATTGGCTGCTCGGTCAGGTATTCTGACAGCACGCTACCTTTGATAGCCCTTTTGCGAAATATACTGAATGTCGTACTCTGTCAGTACCATCTGCCATCGGGCAATCCTTTCTGAAAGTGCCTTCTTTTTTGAAGACATATTTGATCGGATCCATCTTCGAAATCAGCATGGTTGTATGATTTTAGCATGTATTGTCTCAGACGTTTGGCAGCCCAAGCAAGTGCACAACACGTCTTTTCGAGCATTGAGTAACGGGACTCACAATCTGTGAACATTTTACTCAAGTAATAGATCACAATGCTCTTTTCGTCCAGTCTCGTCATGTTGACCGAAGAACACAACCCATGCTGTTCTCAAGAATCGTCAAGTACATGATCAATGGTCTTCCGGCTACTAGGGGTATCAATATCGGAGGTTCCTGCAAGTATTCCTTTATTCTTTCAAACGCCTTCTGACAATTTTCATCCCAGACAATCGCTTGATCTTTTTTCAACAATTTAGATATCGGCTCACACGTGGCTGTGAGGTGAGATATGAACCGGGCAATTGTAGTTCAATCTCCCCAAAAATCCACGAACCTCCTTCTCTATTTTTGGCACTGGCATTTCTTGTATAGCTTTTAATTTTAGCAGGATCAACCTCAATTCCTTTTTCACTAACAATGAACCCCAATAGCTTTCCAGATCTCAACCCGAAGGTGCACTTATTAGGATTCAGCCTCAGCCTGAATTTCCTAAGCCCTCTCAAACAATTTTAAAAGATTCACCAGATACTCTTCCTCCGTCTGGGATTTGGCAATCATATCGTCAACATAGACCTCAATATCTTTATGCATCATTGTCATGAAAGAGCGTTATCATAGCACGCTGATATGTTGCCCCAGCGTTCTTCAAACCAAAGGGCATCACCTTTGTAGCAGAACGTTCCCCACGGGTTAATGAAAGTTGTTTTCTCCATATCCTCCGGCGCCATCTTAATCTGATTATAGCCCGAAAAAGCCGTCCATGAAGGAAAACACGGAGAATTGAGCAGTATTGTCGACCAATACGTCAATATGAAGAAACGGGAAGTCATCCTTAGGGCTCGCCTTGTTCAGATCCCGAGAGTCGACGCATATCTGCACCTTACCATATTTCTGTGGTACAGGTACTATATTGGCGACCCAAGGAGGGTAAGTTGTAACAGCTAGAAAACCAGTGTCCCACTGTTTCTGTACTTCCTCTTTAATCTTTACGGCCATATTTGGTTTCGTTCTTTTGAGCTTCTGCTTGACCGACAGACATTTTTCACGCAATGGCAAGCGGTGTGACCGCAAATATCAGTGTATAACCCAGGCATATCTTCATAAGACCAAACAAAGATGTCATTATACTCTCGAAGCATCTCGACAAGTCTCTGCTTGATATCGCTTTGCAGCGCAACCCCTATCCGAACATTCCTGACAACTTCTTCTGAACCCAAATTAACGACCTCAATTTCCTCCTGATGAGGCAGAATGATTTTTCTCTTCTTGTTTTAAAATTCGAGTCAGCTCTTCTGGTAAGTCGTCGTCCTCAACAATCTCTTCCTCGGCTTGAAGTATCGGAATGCTCAAAGTTGAAGCGAGTCATAGGAAGTTCTTGGTCGGTGTCATCTGAAATAGGGATCCTGCAAGGGAAAGGCTTAAATGCTTCAAATGATATGCAAACAAAGCACACAACCACATTTGCCATTTTATTGTTAAAATAAAAACAGAAAAAAAGGGATCACAAAATTTGCATGAGAAAAATGCCTTTATTTGATGATTAAAGCAAAGCATACACATAAACAAGTAGGCCCTGAAATAAAATCACTATACCCCGGGTAGGACATAGGATTTGTACAATAATCGAAAAAAACAAGGCATTACTGTTTTCGTCGTCACTTGAATAGAGTCCTGAATAGACCAGTTTGCATAGGCTTTGTCCTGGCACGCTGGGCTTGATCCATGAATCCATGTCACAGTCACTATCTCCATCTTCACTGTCAGACACAACATTAATCCTTTCAAAACTGACTCCTCCCGGAGTAAACACAATCGGCCCCTTGAATTTTGGCGCGCTCTGTGATGAAGATGAAGACAACTGGTGATATCCCAAGCCAAACTTGTCCTGTTTAACAGGAATCTCCAGAACTTGACCCCAACCTTTAGTTTCCCCGACCTGAACTACCGCTTGGGCTTCTCTGTACGAAGACATAGCCACTCCTGGCCCTTCGCTTATGACAGGAGACTTGTCTCTGATCTGCACCCCTTCAAAAGCTTGGCACAATGTTTCGTGGATCTCACCATCCACTTCGACATATTTGAATGACGACAGGTGACTTACCAGGATATCTTCTTCCCCACATACGGCGACAATGCTACCACTGACCATATACTTAAGATTTTTGGTGCAACGTAGACGTTACAGCCCCTGCAGAGTGAATCCAAGGTCGTCCAAAGCAAACAATTATAAGCTAGCTGAATGTCCATGATGTAAAACACAGTATCAAACACCTTTAGACCGACCTGGACTGGTAGAGTCAATTCTCCAAATACGGACCTTGTAGTCCCGTCAATAGCACTCACCACCAAATCACTTGGCGTGCATATTATGCCTCGGGTATCCAGCTTCAAAAGTGCCTTCTTAGGCAACACATTCATGGACGAACCAGTTTCAACAAGGACATGAGACATAACGGTGCCCCGACACTCAACTGAAATATGCAACGCACTGTTGTGGTTGCAGCCCCTGGGTGTTAAATCAAAATCTGTAAAGCCAAGGCCATGCCCTGCGTTCACATGCGCAATCACTCCTTCAAGCTGATTGACGAATATCTCCTGGGGTAGATATGCAGTGTCAAAAGCTTTCAGCAAAGCGTTTCGATGAGCTTCGGAATAAAGAAACAATGACAAAATCGAGATTTTGGAAGGCGTCTACTGCAAATGATCAACAATTTTATAATCACTCTTCCGGATTAGTCTCATAAATTCTTCCACATCTTTAGTCAAAGCCTATTTTTTCCTTCTCATGAGAAGGTCCTCCTTCATTGACTTTACCCTTCCCTTTGGTGATTCTCTCAGCTTCTACTTCTGGTGACGCAAATATTCTACCGCTGCGGGTTATGCCCCCCACTCCCACAAGGTTATCAACTGACCCAACCGGCTGGGGTCAATTTTCCTCCCCTTTGACGCCTGTTCTTATTTAACAGATGACTGACGACGAGGTCATATTTCCTTCTCAGCTTCGTGTTGAATCGGCCTTCGGGTTCGATGCATGTTTTTATTTAACAGATGACTGACGGTGAGATCAAGTTTCCTTCTCAGCTTCGTGTTGAGCCAGCCTTCAGGTTCGATGCCTGTTTTTATTTAACAGATGAGTGACGGTGAGGTCAGATGTTCTTCTCAGCTTCATGTTGAGCCGACCTTCGGGTTCGATGTCAGGTTTATTTAACAGTTGACTGACGACGAGGTCAGACGTTCTTACCGATGTAATATCATTACCTGCGTGTTAGCAGATGATTTTTTCTCGACTGTGTGTCGATGTTTTCTGATTGATGATGAGTCGGCTCATTGTCCCTGCAGTTATCGGTTACATTTTCTTTAGTGATTCTACTTCCACTTCGGTGGATCAGTTCTACAAATGCTATTTTCTTGCGGTTGGCAGATTTCCGAGTTCTTTGGTATTCAACCGTTTTTTACCTAGATTCGTTGAAAGTAGTTCGCTTTTCATCCATTCAGGTCCAAGTCGTTTGAATAGGGGCAGTTATTGCACCCCAAAATTTGACTAACCTTTTCCAGATCTGGTTACGTTTCATTTCATTTGCATTTGCATATCATTGTCGCATACTATGCATTTTGTCGGTCGTAGTGGATTATCGGGATTACAACCCCTTTTCTCGCATTTTAGGCGATTCAAACCAGTTCGATAAGGAGATTCATTTTGGAATCGAGTGGGGGTTTGTTCTCATTCTGTTGGTCCAGTCCGTGCTGGTATTTTCGGTGGCATTTCGGTGTTCGCCCGATCATTCCGTTTTTATTTA
>CAWUDS030005000.1:27500-66245 GCA_963859935.3 Lathyrus sativus | reverse complement strand
CTAATTTCTGGAATTTTAGCTCCAATTAGGAAAGGGCCAGAAAAACTTTCTAGTTATGAATCTGGAATAGAACCGATGGGCGATGCTTGGTTACAATTTGAAATCCGTTATTATATGTTTGCTCTCGTTTTTGTTGTTTTTGATGTTGAAACAGTCTTTCTTTACCATGGGCAATGAGTTTTGATGTATTAGGGGTATCCGTATTTATAGAAGCTTTCATCTTCGTGCTTATCCTAATTGTTGGTTTAGTTTATGCATGGCGAAAGGGAGCATTAGAATGGTCTTAATTCTTGAATATTTAGACAATTAAACAAAACATTGAGACAGTTATGAATTCCATTGAGTTTCCCTTACTTGATCAAAAAACCAAAAATTCAGTTATTTCTACTACATTAAATGATCTTTCAAATTGGTCAAGACTATCCAGTTTATGGCCGCTTCTCTATGGTACTAGTTGTTGCTTCATTGAATTTGCTTCATTAATAGGATCGCGATTTGACTTCGATCGTTATGGACTGGTACCACGCTCTAGTCCTAGGCAGGCAGACCTCATTTTAACAGCGGGCACCGTAACTATGAAAATGGCTCCTTCTTTAGTTCGATTATATGAGCAAATGCCCGAACCAAAATATGTTATTGCTATGGGAGCTTGTACAATTACAGGAGGTATGTTCAGTACCGATTCTTATAGTACTGTTCGGGGGCGTGGATAAGCTAATTCCTGTGGATGTCTATTTGCCGGGCTGTCCACCTAAACCGGAAGCGGTTATAGATGCTATAACAAAACTTCGTAAGAAAATATCTCGAGAAATCTATGAAGATCCAATTAGTTATCAACGTAGGTGTTTTACTACCAACCACAAATTTGATGTTGGACACAGTACTCATACCGGCAATTCTAATAAAGGATTATTCTATCAACCATCATCTATTTCCGAGATAACCTCGGACACATTTTGGAAATATAAAAAAATTAAGTATCCTCCGACGAACGAAAAAGTGAATTAAACAGGATCCTTTTGTACAAAATACAATAAGAAATAGCAAGCAAGTCAATCTGACAAAATTTCATTGTAATGGAAATAAATGGTAAATACTTATACCAATCTTATAAAAACTCGGGAGAAATCAAAAAATGCAAGGTAATTTGTCTGCTTGGCTAGTCAAACACGGAATAGTTCATAGATCTTTGGGTTTTGATTACCAAGGAATAGAGACTTTACAAATAAAGCCCGAGGATTGGCATTCGATTGCTGTTATTTTATATGTATATGGTTACAATTATCTACGTTCCCAATGTGCCTATGATGTAGCACCAGGAGGACTATTAGCGAGTGTCTATCATCTTACGAGAATAGAGTATAGTCTAGATCAACCCGAAGAGGTATGCATAAAAGTATTTACCCCAAGGCAAAATCCGAGAATTCCTTCTATTTTCTGGGTTTGGAAAAGTGCAGATTTTCAAGAAAGGGAATCTTATGATATGTTAGGAATCTATTATGATAATCATCCGCGTCTGAAACGTATTTTAATGCCCGAAAGTTGGATAGGATGGCCTTTGCGTAAAGATTATATCGCCCCTAATTTTTATGAAATACAAGATGCTCACTAAATGCGAAAAATAAGAAAGTAATCTTAACTTCGACAACCCCAGATATTAAGAAAGAAATATCTGTATGTCCATTGACTTATCGATTAGTCAGAATAATAGAGGTTTCATTCCTCTCTTATTATAAGAGGGATTCATTGAGATTCAAAAATGGGATGGAGCAATACTGATTTCGGACGAGCCAATAGGATGAACTGAAAAAGTTCTGCTTGGTGTTTCAAGCAACTAATTGAAGCATTTGAATATTGTTTCAATTGAAATATTAACAATTGTTATTGCAGCGCAGAAAAAATCAAAACAAACTTGAATCATTCATTTTCATACTTCCTTTTGATCCCTAGAATATACATCCATTCATTCTTCATCTAGAAAGAGCATATCGCCGTACGCCTACATAAATTATGTAGGATGATTAAGACCACTAATAAATATGTATCTATTCCCTTTTTTCAAAAGAAATATGGGAATAGATACTCATACATAATGAGTTGCCGGGAACCAGATTTGAACTGGTGACACGAGGATTTTCAGTCCTCTGCTCTACCGTCTGAGCTATCCCGACCATTCTTGACGCACCATCCGAAATCTAAGAAATTACTTGAGTCTATGTCAAGTAAATCCAAAAAGGGCCAGAATATAGGAGGGAAATTTTTTGGGGATAGAGGGACTTGAACCCTCACGATTTCTAAAGTCGACGGATTTTCCTCTTACTCAAAATTTCATTGATGTCGGTATTGACATGTAGAATGGGACTCTATCTTTATTCTCGTCTGATTAATAAGTTATTCAACTGATCCATCAGATTATGTTGGAGTGACTGATTTGAGCAATGAATATTCTATTCATTGATTTTTTCTTCCAGTTGTAATTGATTTGATTCTAATGTTTCAATTGTGATAGAATCCAAATATTTACAAATAGAAGTTAGAAATCTTCATTAATCAATTGAATGTTGTCAACTCCATTTGTTTAGAACAACTTCCATTGAGTCTCTGCACCTATCCTTTTTTTATTTTCACTTTCTGAACTTTTATTTGTTTTCGGAAAGAAGGATTTGGCTCAGGATTGCCCATTTTGAATTCCAGGGTTTCGCTGAATTTGAAAGTTTTCACTTGGTAAGTTTCCATACCAAGGCTCAATCCAATTAAGTCCGTAGCGTCTACCAATTTCGCCATATCCCCCGTTTTTTCTTTGAGATTGATATCATATCGCATTAGGATGTTTTTTCATTTGTATTCTGAGAATTATATGCTGGAACTGTTGAATTTATTTGTTGAAATCTACTCCCATATTGGGTTGGGAAAATTAAAATTTCCTTCTATTTGTTTTTTGTTGATAGATTTTCTTTCATCTATATCAGATACCCGTATTTACTCGAATCAGAAATGATTCTATTATCTCTGTATTCGCAATTCAATATACAGAGATATATACTACATATATCTCTATTTTAGATGTACCCCTTCTATTCTTTTTTGATAGAATTTCGAATACTCTAACGTTCGATTCTTTTTTTCCTTCGAGCAGACCGATACAGACCTTATAACGAAAATAATAAAAATCTATTTATTAATTTAGATTTCGATATTCAGTTAGAAATTCAATAGAAGGATCTAATTTTTCATTACTTATCCAATCCAATTTCTTTGGATAATCCATCCAATTTTTTAGAATTCAAATGGATATGTATAAATCCATATTTTTATATTATATGTATAAAATACATTATACATATTTCATCTTAATGCATAATCATTATTGAATATAAATAACTGTAATCTAATTAGTCATTATTGAATTCAATAAAATAATATTAAGAAAGAATATTATATATATCTTAAAATATTTATTTATAGTAATATTTTTTTATATTAAAGATAATATTCTATATACTCTTTACTATTTTCTATAGATATATTCTATCTATTAATCTAGATAGAATGAAATAGAAAGTATTCTAGAATATTAAAGAATATATAAAGAAGATATACATAGAAATAATCTTCCTATCGAATTCCATTCTACTTTTCATAATTCAAATTATATAAATAAAAATAATAAGGATCGGGATAAATACATATAATAAATATGAATTATTAATAATCGAAATAGATAAATAATAGAAATTGGAAGAATCCAAATATTCCAAAATGGAATTCAAAACTAAAAAAAAAAGAGAATCTTACTATATGATATGGATGAAAATTATTTTTTATCCAATTCTTTTTTTATGGATCCAAAAATATTGGATAAATTATTAATTATTAGATAAATGGATAAAAAGAGTATTCTAGGTAATGGTAATGAAAATAATTTGGATTCGTATTTTTAAATGATTCCGATTTGTATCATATTCTATATACTAGAATATCAAATAAATATGGGATATTCTATCTTTTTTTGTATTTATTTGATTATGTTATGATATAGTAATTGTGTTATGAAGAGCTAATATGAAATAGTTAATAACTAGGATCCCAGTAGTTTAGGAAAGAATTCTGATAAATGCACAATTTGTGTTCTGAGAGCCCGCTTAGCTCAGAGGTTAGAGCATCGCATTTGTAATGCGAGGGTCATCGGTTCGATTCCGATAGCCGGCTTTTTTTATTTCTTTTTTATTTCTATATCGATAGAATAGAATTCCATTCGGATACTGATAGAATCCTTCTAATTCTTCTTTGTACTACAGTAGTACAATACTTTAATAGTACAATACTTGAAGTAGATTTCACTTCATTTATAATATCATATTTGTCATTTAGTTTAGTTTTGATTTTTCTTTATGAGATTTTCCATTTTAAAAAGGAGTGTTTATGTCACGTTACAGAGGGCCTCGTTTCAAAAAAATACGCCGTCTGGGGGCTTTACCAGGACTAACCAGAAAAGAGCTTCCAGTTAGAAGAGTTGGAAGCGAAGAATCGCTCTCCAGTAAAAAATCTCAATATCGTATTCGTTTAGAAGAAAAACAAAAATTGCGTTTTCATTATGGTCTTACAGAACGACAATTGCTTAAATACGTTCGTATCGCTGGAAAAGCGAAAGGGTCAACCGGCCAGGTTTTACTCCAATTACTAGAAATGCGCTTAGATAACATACTTTTTCGATTGGGTATGGCTGCGACTATTCCTGAAGCCCGTCAATTAGTTAACCACAGACATGTTTTAGTTAATGGTCGTATAGTAGATATACCAAGTTATCGTTGTAAACCTAAAGATATTATTACAGCCAAGGATGAACAAAAATCGAGAACTATAATTCAAAATTCTCTTAAATCAGCCCCCCGCAAAAGAGTGCCAACCCATTTGACTCTTCATCCAGACCAATATAAAGGATTAGTCAATCAAATAATAGATAGTAAATGGGTTGGTTTGAAATTAATGAATTGCTGGTTGTAGAATATTATTCTCGTCAGACTTAAACCTCGTTAAAATAACAAGAATTTTGATCCGAGTATTTTCCCCCCCCATTCGTGTATAGAAGTGGGTGTAGCAAAATTGTTATTCCTTGCCCACTTTATGCACAATTTTCTATATTACAGAAACAAATTAGGAATAGAGAATGCATATAAAAGTTGCAATAATTTTATCTATATATTATTTAAAACATTGACGTCAGTAACATTGATGAACTTGGTAAGGGTGCGGAAAGAGAGGGATTCGAACCCTCGGTAAACAAAAAGCCTACATAGCAGTTCCAATGCTACGCCTTGAACCACTCGCCATCTCTCCTACATAATGATTATGTCCCTAAATCGAGTGAATAGTGAGGCATTTATATCCCATTTGCGTAAGCGCACACAATACAATCAATTGAAACTAAAAAAAAAAAATTCTACTTCAACTTCAAAGCCTACCGTAGAATAAAGTAATTTGATTAATAAGTCCATTTTTACGTTATTTCGTACTGTATTGTACAATTCCTTTGTTTGGGGAATTATTTTATCACGCGATAAAAAATGAAATTATAGAATGGATTGCTACCTATGACTAGATCTCGGATAAATGGAAATTTTATTGATAAGACCTTTACCATTGTAGCCAATATCTTATTACGAATAATTCCCACAACTTCTGGAGAAAAAGAGGCATTCACTTATTACAGAGATGGTGCGATTTGATTATTTTTTTTTTTTACCGATCTCAGTCTTAGGAGAAAGATACATTCTTCAGAGACAAATCAAAAAAAACCGACGCTTGCTGAAGGTGAAGTTTGGAAATAAAACGATTAATCCCTTCTGTCGTGTATTCCCGATTAATGCAGCCTCAATATGCTTCAATTTTAGGTTTATAGTATTAAGCGAAAGGTTATACCTATATATACCTATTTATGGGGTTAGGTGAATCCTACTCCACTAGTACAAATAGGCGGCATGGGGGAAGAAGCACTACGCTAGGGAATCAACAACAGGAGAAAAATTTGTAAAAAAAATCCTTCCTTTCTTATCGGGATCGGGACTAACTAGAATGGTTGGGACAACAAACATCCATCTCGTTCGTATTTTGGATACCCATATAACCATCAAAGACTGTTGAAGTGACTAATTCCGGGAAATTAAGCGGCGTTGAGGACAAATAAATTGTTGAAGTTACGATTGATTTATCCAGTAATAACTTACTAAATGTTAATAAAAGATCCTTTACAGAAAGGTTGGCTAGAGATTTCGTGTAAAAACACTAGTCCCGCTCAGTTGATAATGAGAATATTGCAATCTTTTTTGATTCCATGGATGTTTCTCATTATCCACATAAAGGAGGAGCCGTATGAGATGACAATCTCACGTACGGTTCTGGAACGGAGATTCTTTGAACCGAATGACGACCGTAACGGATGTCGGCTCAATCTGAAGGAAATTATGCGGAAGCTTTACAGAATTATTATGAGGCGATGCGACTGGAAATTGATCCCTATGATCGAAGTTATATACTTTATAACATCGGCCTTATCCACACAAGTAACGGAGAACATACAAAAGCTTTGGAATACTATTTTCGGGCACTCGAACGAAACCCTTTCTTACCTCAAGCTTTTAACAATATGGCCGTGATCTGTCATTACGTGCGACTATCTCCACTATAGAAAGAAAAAAGAAAAGAACCTCCACTAATAGTCATAAATACTAGACAAAAAAAATAGGCTTTCTACATATATATCGTTCGAAACAACGATTTTTATGAGCTGTAGCAAAGAAAGAAACTTCATATTCATAGAAGTAAAAATATGAAGAAATAGAATATATATATGCCTAGATACTTTTTTCTATGGATAAAAGATCTAATTGATAAAGGAAGCACCGTAAAGATCAATTAACAAGGTTTTTGGCCGATACAACCAGAACTGCTTACTTATATGATGATAGATTCGAAATCAACTTATGTAATAAAGTTGATCCCCGAAGGTTTTGAGCAGCGGTGTAGTATCAGATCCCAAAGATAGTAAGTCTTTTCTTATGAAGAAAAGTCTTTCTCACAGATTCTATAGAAATAGATATATTATATATGAAATGATATATGAACTCGAGATAGTTACCTTTGAGAAAATTCAAATAAGAGCGTTAGTATTAATGTCGATGCCTTCTTCTTCAGAAGGTAGGAGAAAAGATAAAACTAAAAACAAAGGATTCAATTGAATTATTAATCCAAATTCAAGTTTTAAACTCATGTAATTAACCTCTTTTCTTGTTATTAACTCCAGAAAAAATGGAAGATCAAAAGAATTGACTGTTGAGCCGTATGAGTCAGGAAACTCTCAAGTACGGTTCTAAGGGAAGGATTTTACTCCCCTATTCCGACCGCGGAGAACAGGCCATTCGACAGGGAGATTCTGAAATTGGAGAATCTTGGTTTGATCAAGCTGCTGAATATTGGAAACAAGCTATAGCCCTTACCCCTGGTAATTATATTGAGGCACAGAATTGGTTGAAGATCACAGGGCGTTTTGAATAAGAACAGTCTTTTTATTATTTTCTTTTTTTTATTCTAATTCAAATATTATTGTCTATATTTTATTCTCTAATAGAGAATAAAATATATAGAAAATCCATTATATATATTGAATTTTTGATAGTTTATTGTCCCCATCAATCAAATAAAAGGGTCCGTTGAGCGCCTCACTGCTATGTCATAATGGATCCGAACACTTGCCCCGGATTCACTTCCGGATCCTAATTGTTCTAGTGAATAACTCAAGAAAATATGGAATAGATGGGAGATAGAAGAGAAAGATATTCAATATAAACATTTCTCATAAGTTCACGAATTATGTTTTATGTTGGCGGGTCTCTTTGTATGTGTTGTCCGGAAAGAGGAGGACTCAATGATTATTCGTTCGCCGGAACCAAAAGTCAAAATTTTGGTAGATAGGGATCCCATAAAAACTTCTTTCGAGCAATGGGCAAAACCTGGTCATTTCTCAAGAACAATAGCTAAGGGACCTGATACTACTACTTGGATCTGGAACCTACATGCTGATGCTCATGATTTCGATAGCCATACTAGTGATTTAGAGGAGATTTCCCGAAAAGTATTTAGTGCTCATTTCGGTCAACTCTCCATTATCTTTCTTTGGCTGAGTGGCATGTATTTCCATGGTGCTCGTTTTTCAAATTATGAAGCATGGCTAAATGATCCTACTCACATTCGACCTAGTGCCCAGGTGGTTTGGCCAATAGTAGGCCAAGAAATATTGAATGGTGATGTAGGGGGAGGTTTCCGGGGAATACAAATAACCTCCGGTTTTTTTCAGATTTGGCGAGCATCTGGAATAACTAGTGAATTACAACTCTATTGTACTGCAATCGGTGCGTTGGTCTTTGCAGCCTTAATGCTTTTTGCTGGTTGGTTTCATTATCACAAAGCTGCTCCAAAATTGGCTTGGTTTCAAGATGTAGAATCCATGTTGAATCACCATTTGGCAGGTCTACTAGGACTTGGGTCTCTTTCTTGGGCGGGGCATCAAGTACATGTATCTTTACCAATTAACCAATTTCTAAATGCTGGAGTAGATCCCAAAGAGATCCCACTTCCTCATGAATTTATCTTGAATCGGGATCTTTTGGCTCAACTTTATCCAAGTTTTGCTGAGGGAGCAACCCCATTTTTTACCTTGAATTGGTCAAAATATGCGGACTTTCTTACTTTTCGTGGAGGATTAGACCCACTAACTGGTGGTCTATGGCTTACTGATATTGCACATCATCATTTAGCTATTGCAATTCTTTTTCTCATTGCGGGTCATATGTATAGAACTAACTGGGGTATTGGTCATGGTATAAAAGATATTTTAGAAGCCCATAAAGGTCCATTTACAGGCCAGGGTCATAAAGGGCTATATGAGATCCTAACAACGTCATGGCATGCTCAATTATCTATTAACCTAGCTATGTTAGGCTCTTTGACCATTATTGTAGCTCACCATATGTATGCTATGCCTCCTTATCCATACCTAGCTACTGATTATGGTACACAACTGTCATTGTTCACACATCACATGTGGATTGGGGGCTTTCTCATAGTTGGTGCTGCTGCACATGCAGCCATTTTTATGGTAAGAGACTATGATCCAACTACTCGATACAACGATCTATTAGATCGTGTTCTTAGACATCGTGATGCAATCATATCACATCTCAACTGGGTGTGTATATTTTTAGGTTTTCACAGTTTTGGGTTGTATATTCATAATGATACCATGAGTGCTTTAGGGCGCCCTCAAGATATGTTTTCAGATACCGCTATACAATTACAACCTGTCTTTGCTCAATGGATACAAAATACCCATGCTTTAGCACCTGGCACAACAGCCCCTGGTGCAACAACAAGCACCAGTTTGACTTGGGGCGGTGGTGATTTAGTGGCAGTGGGCGGCAAAGTAGCTTTGTTACCTATTCCATTAGGAACCGCAGATTTTTTGGTACATCATATTCATGCATTTACAATTCATGTGACGGTATTGATACTCCTAAAAGGTGTTCTATTTGCTCGTAGCTCACGCTTGATACCGGATAAAGCAAATCTTGGTTTTCGGTTCCCTTGTGATGGCCCGGGAAGAGGGGGGACATGCCAAGTATCCGCTTGGGATCATGTCTTCCTAGGATTATTTTGGATGTACAATGCAATTTCTGTAGTAATATTCCATTTCAGTTGGAAAATGCAATCAGATGTTTGGGGAAGTATAAATGATCAAGGAGTAATAACTCATATCACAGGAGGAAACTTTGCGCAGAGTTCGATTACCATTAATGGGTGGCTTCGCGATTTCTTATGGGCGCAGGCATCCCAGGTAATTCAGTCTTATGGTTCCTCATTATCTGCATATGGTCTTTTTTTCTTAGGCGCCCATTTTGTATGGGCTTTTAGTTTAATGTTTCTATTCAGCGGGCGTGGTTATTGGCAAGAACTTATTGAATCCATCGTTTGGGCTCATAATAAATTAAAAGTTGCTCCTGCTACTCAGCCTAGAGCCTTAAGCATTGTACAGGGACGTGCTGTAGGAGTAACACATTACCTTCTGGGTGGAATTGCCACAACGTGGGCATTCTTCTTAGCAAGAATTATTGCAGTAGGATAATGGCTAGGAGGATTTGAAAAGCATTATGGCATTAAGATTTCCAAGGTTTAGCCAAGGCTTAGTTCAGGACCCCACTACTCGTCGTATTTGGTTTGGTATTGCTACCGCACATGACTTCGAGAGTCATGATGATATTACTGAGGAACGTCTTTATCAGAATATTTTTGCTTCTCATTTCGGACAATTAGCAATCATTTTTCTGTGGACTTCCGGGAATCTCTTCCATGTAGCTTGGCAAGGAAATTTTGAGGCATGGGTACAGGATCCTTTACATGTAAGACCTATTGCTCATGCAATTTGGGATCCCCATTTTGGTCAACCGGCTGTAGAAGCTTTTACGCGAGGGGGTGCGCTTGGCCCAGTGAATATTGCCTATTCCGGTGTTTATCAGTGGTGGTATACAATTGGTTTACGTACTAATGAGGATCTTTATACTGGAGCTATTTTTCTATTATTTCTTTCTTTCATATCCTTATTAGCGGGCTGGTTACACCTACAACCGAAATGGAAACCGAGCGTTTCGTGGTTTAAAAATGCCGAATCCCGCCTCAATCATCATTTGTCAGGACTATTTGGAGTCAGTTCCTTAGCTTGGGCAGGGCATTTAGTCCATGTGGCTATTCCAGGATCCAGAGGAGAATATGTTCGATGGAATAATTTCTTAAGTGTATTGCCTCATCCTCAAGGATTAGGGCCATTTTTTACAGGTCAGTGGAATCTTTATGCTCAAAACCCCGATTCTAGTAATCATTTATTTAGTACTTCGCAAGGCGCGGGAACTGCCATTCTAACACTTCTCGGGGGATTCCATCCTCAAACGCAAAGTTTATGGCTTACCGATATGGCCCATCATCATTTAGCTATTGCAATTCTTTTTCTAATTGCTGGTCATATGTATAGAACTAACTTCGGTATTGGGCACAGTATAAAAGATATTTTAGAAGCGCATATTCCTCCGGGGGGTAGATTGGGGCGTGGACATAAGGGTCTTTATGACACAATCAATAATTCAATTCATTTTCAATTAGGCCTTGCTCTAGCCTCGTTAGGGGTCATTACTTCTTTGGTAGCTCAACACATGTATTCGTTACCTGCTTATGCGTTTATAGCACAAGACTTTACTACTCAAGCTGCGTTATATACTCATCATCAATACATTGCAGGATTTATTATGACGGGGGCTTTTGCTCATGGAGCTATCTTTTTTATTAGAGATTACAATCCCGAACAGAATGAGGATAATGTATTGGCAAGAATGTTAGAGCACAAAGAAGCTATCATATCCCATTTAAGTTGGGCCAGCCTATTTCTGGGGTTCCATACTTTGGGACTTTATGTCCATAATGATGTCATGCTTGCTTTTGGCACTCCGGAGAAACAAATCTTGATCGAACCCATATTTGCCCAATGGATACAATCTGCTCACGGTAAAACTTCATATGGTTTCGATGTACTTTTATCTTCAACGAATAGTCCGGCGCTCAATGCGGGGCGAAGCATATGGTTGCCGGGTTGGTTAAATGCTATTAATGAGAATCGTAATTCTCTATTCTTAACAATCGGGCCTGGAGACTTCTTGGTTCATCATGCTATTGCTCTTGGTTTACATACAACTACATTGATCTTAGTAAAAGGTGCTTTAGATGCACGTGGTTCCAAGTTAATGCCGGATAAAAAGGATTTTGGTTATAGTTTTCCTTGCGACGGTCCGGGACGAGGTGGTACTTGTGATATTTCTGCTTGGGACGCATTTTATTTGGCAGTTTTCTGGATGTTAAATACCATTGGATGGGTTACTTTTTATTGGCATTGGAAGCACATTACATTATGGCAAGGTAATGTTTCACAATTTAATGAATCTTCAACCTATTTGATGGGATGGTTAAGAGATTATCTATGGTTAAATTCTTCACAACTTATCAATGGATATAACCCCTTTGGTATGAATAGTTTATCAGTCTGGGCGTGGATGTTCTTATTTGGACATCTTGTTTGGGCTACTGGATTTATGTTCTTAATCTCATGGCGCGGATATTGGCAGGAATTGATTGAAACTTTAGCATGGGCTCATGAACGCACACCTTTGGCGAATTTGATTCGATGGAGAGATAAACCTGTGGCTCTTTCGATTGTCCAAGCAAGATTGGTTGGATTAGTCCACTTTTCGGTAGGTTATATATTTACTTATGCAGCTTTCTTGATTGCCTCTACATCAGGTAAATTTGGTTAATTTCATTCTTTATTGTATCTCCAAAAATTGAATCTCTTTGTATGAAGAAGGTGCTTCTTCTATTTCTACATCTAGGATCCGACTTATTTCTATCATTGATACTAATAGGAAATGAATCATCATCATAATGGCAAAGAAAAGTAGCATTGCCAGGGAGAAGAAGAGGCAAAAATTGGAAAAAAAATATCATTTGATTCGACGATCTCCAAAAAAAGAAATGAGCAAAGCTCAGTCGTTAAGTGAGAAATGGGAAATTAAGGCAAAGTTCGAAGCACTACCGCGTAATAGTGCACCTACACGTCTTCATCGACGTTGTTTTGCGACTGGAAGATCACGAGGTAATTATCGACACTTTGGATTATCTAGACACGCACTTCGTGAAATGGTTCACCAATGTTTGTTGCCCGGTGCAACAAGATCGAGTTGGTAAGAATAAAAAATTCTCTTCATTTTTTTATTCTTTTTGATGATCTGCGATCATAGGACGGTCCCTTGACCATTCCGTATAAATGGTTTATTCTATTTGTACAGATATGGTGGAGGGGCGGCAGGCAAATTCAATCTCTGTTTTCCATTAATTGTCAATTGTTCTTCTTATGGCATGGCGGAGTGGAGCAACTTGGTAGCTCGCAAGGCTCATAACCTTGAGGTTACGGGTTCAAATCCTGTCTCCGCACCATTTTGGATAAAAATGGAAATTCACTTATATATATATTTGATAATATAAAGAAATATACTATTCAATACAGAAGTAACGGCGGATAGCGGGAATTGAACCCGCGTCTTCTCCTTGGCAAAGAGAAATTATACCATTCAACTATATCCGCATTTTTTTATTCTAATTGATACTTTCTATATCAATTCGATTTGTGCAGAGATGTATTTGATATCTATTAGGAGTGATCAATAAAAAAGTCGAAATCTATAGATATATATCTATCTTATCTTTAATCAATTTCTCTATGTATGTATTAGATAAAGGATACATACATGGAGAAATTGATTTATCCAAAAGATTTGACTTCAATTGAAATTGGGTTAGTGATGAAGTCGGAGGGTTTCCTCGAAGCATCCATGGCTGAGTGGTTAAAGCACCCAACTCATAATTGGCGAAGTCGTGGGTTCAATTCCTACTGGATGCATCCCCATAGAAATATCCCCCACTCGATTTTTGTTACAGAATGAAATTTGTAAATACAGCTACATGATTATCTGAATTATATTGACTATATTCATTCTTTATCTTCTTTTCAAAAAAAAAACGATTGGATCCGTATCAATATCAATGGAATCTCATCATCCATCAATAACAAAGGTGTGGTCGATTCAATCCAATTATGTTAGAATAGTTATAATAACATTTGATCTGTATCAATGGACGATGGACTCCCAAGAAACGGTAGAAGAATGCGACCTATTATGGGACATACAATGCATTACAAACGTATGATCATTATGCTTGAACCGGCTTATTCGATTCCTTAGAATCGGGTTATTCTATTCCACCTCTTAGTTAGAAAGAAAAGAACTTAAACAATTAATAACATGGCGATACATAAAACTTCGAGCCCGAGCACACGCAATGGAGCCTTAAACAGTCAAGTGAAATCCAATTCACGAAATCGTTTGATTTCTGGACAACATCATTGTTGTAAAGGGCGTAATGCCAGAGGAATTATTACCGCAGGGCATAGAGGGGGAGGTCATAAGCGTCTATACCGTAAAATTGATTTTCGACGCAATGAAAAAGACATATATGGTAGAATCATAACTATAGAATATGACCCTAATCGAAATGCACACATTTGTCTCATACACTATGGGGATGGTGAGAAAAGATATATTTTACACCCCAGAGGGGCTATAATTGGAGATACCATTGTTTATGGTACAGAAGTTCCTATAAAAATGGGAAATGCCCTACCTTTGAGTGCGGTTTGAACTATTGATTTACGTAATTGGAAGTAACCAATTAGGTTTATGGCGAAACCTAGAAATCGATCTCTTATCCAATTGGAGTACCTCTACAGGATAGACTTCAACAGAAAACTGAAGAGTAACGGCAGCAAGTGATTGAGTTCAGTAGTTGCTAATATACCATTATTGACCCTAGAGATATAGTAATATGGAGAAGACAAAATTGTTTCAAGCACCGACAGAACACGAAGCGCTCCTCGTTTCAAACAAATAAGGGGAAGATCCGGATTATTCACATTTCATTTGATGGTCAAGGACAAATTGAAAGCGAAGCAGTGGTAATTCTAAGGATTCCCCCGGGAAAAAATAGAAATGTCTCCTACGTTACCCGTACTAGGTGTAAGTAGCAACGTAATTTCATAGAGTCATTCGGTCTGAATGCTACATGAAGAACATAAGCCAGATGAAGGAACGGAACAGAAAGACCTAGGATGTAGAAGATCATAACATGAGTCATTCGGAAGATTTGGATTCGTATAATATATATCCACTCATGTGGTATGGTACTTCGTTATGTCATTTATAATCTACGAAATAAACGATATATAAGATGCAGCTGTATAGATATTAGAATCTACATCCAGAAAGCCGTATGCTTTGGAAGAAGCTTGTACAGTTTGGGAAGGGGTTTTGATAAGAATCTACTTCAACCGATATGCCGTTAGGCACGGCCATACATAACATAGAAATAACACTTGGAAAGGGTGGACAATTAGCTAGAGCAGCGGGTGCTGTAGCGAAACTGATTGCAAAAGAAGGTAAATCAGCAACATTAAAATTACCTTCTGGCGAGGTCCGTTTGATATCCAAAAACTGCTCAGCAACAGTTGGACAAGTAGGGAATGTTGGGGTAAACCAGAAAAGTTTGGGCAGAGCCGGAGCTAAACGTTGGCGAGGCAAGCGTCCTGTAGTAAGAGGGGTCGTTATGAACCCTGTAGACCATCCACATGGGGGTGGTGAAGGGAGGGCCCCAATTGGTAGAAAAAAACCCTCAACTCCTTGGGGTTATCCTGCACTTGGAAGAAGAACTAGAAAAACGAATCAATATAGTGATAATTTGATTCTTCGTCGCCGTAGTAAATAGTCGAGCGTAAGCGTAGATAAAATAGAATTTGTTTCTTCGTCTTTACAAAAGAAAATAGCAATTTACTGGGACATTATAGGATTTTCTTTTTTTAGAGATTCTATATTTTAGAATTGGAAATATAAGAGAACAAAATTAACTTTTTTAGTTATTATAGGAGGAATAATTAACTATGACACGTTCACGAACAAAAAATCCTTTTGTAGCCAATCATTTATTAAGAAAAATAAAGAAGCTTAACACAAAAGGAGAAAAGGAGTTAATAAAAACTTGGTCCAGAACATCTACCATTATACCTACAATGATTGGGCATACCATTGCTATCCATAATGGAAAAGAGCATTTACCTATTTATATAACAGATCGTATGGTAGGCCATAAATTAGGAGAATTTTCACCTACTCGAAAACTTGGGAGGGTATCCAAAAAATGAGAAAAAATATATTTCTCAATTTACCCTTGGACCTATATTTTTTTACCATATATTTAAAAATACAGGTCACAATCATCATTGAAGTGAATTTTCCCATTCATTTTAGGATACTTTTCGCAATCATCATTGATAAAAATGAACATTATGAGGATTCGGATTAATTAATAAATTACTCAATCTGTTGCAGAATAAAAAGAATTGTATTATTCTGCAACAGAAAAAGAAATAAAGATATAGAAAGTTTAATAAAAAAAAATATAATTATGGATAAACAAAAAGATACCGAGTGGTGGTTATGGGCCAAAAAATACATCCGCTTGTTTTCCGACTTGGTGCAACTCAAAGTCATTATTCTATTTGGTTTGCAAAACCAAAAATGTATTCCGAGAATGTAAAAGAAGATAAAATTATACGATATTGTATCAATAATTTTATACAAAAAACGGTACCCGAATCCTGTGAATTCGAGACCGATATCTCTGGCTATGGAATGGGACGAATAAAGATTCAAAAAAGAATCGATCTGATTAAAGTGATAATCTATATGGGACTTCCAGACTCCTTAAAAGAAAAGGTTAAGGATCTAAGAGTCGAACAATTAAAGACTCAAGTGCAAAAAAAAGTAACTTGTGGGAACCGAGAACTCGACCTTGAAATTACAAAACTTCCAAGTCCTTATCTTTATAGAGACGCTAAAATTGTTGCAGAATTTTTAAGCGAACTATTACGGAATCGAATTTCGTTTCGTAAAGCAATGCAAAAAGGTATTGAATTAGCTGAACAGGCAGATACAAAAGGAGTTCAAATAAAAATTGCGGGACGTATGGAAGGAAAAGAAATTGCACGTGTCGAATGGACGAGAGAAGGTAGGGTTCCTCTACAAACCATTCGAGCTCCAATGGATTTTTGTTCCGTTCCACTTGTAACTTTGTTTGGGGTATTCGGAGTCAAAATCTGGATATTTCAAAACTTCTAAACAACGACTAATCAACTTTCCCTTATAACGTTGCATCTTTTTTTAAAACAAAAAATGACAATTTGAAATACTTTACGTTGAAGAAATTACAAAATTTGGAAGATTGAATAAAAAAAAATTAATGAATCATTTTAGAATGAAGGAGTTGCTATGCTTAGTGTGTGACTCGTTGGTTTTTTTTGAGTGTTTCAATTTCTACAAAAATTCGTAGAATTCATTACTATAAAAAACCTACTCATCGCTTCCCATTATCTGGATAGAAAGAACTGCCGAAAATAGAAAATCAAAATAAGGATCTATGTGGTGATATAATTATAGCAACTGAAATAAAAAAATAAAATTATTAGTTGTAAAGCAATAAGAATATACAGATAAATGAAGGGGTGAAAGAAAGCTAGAAAAAGGATATTAATGATATAGAATTCTACTATGTAAAGGTCTATTGGTCATCTCATAAAAAGTAGTGTAATAAAGCATCAATATTCAAAATTCATCCATATATGGATGAATATTAGAATAAACGAATAAAGAGCCACGAATCAAGAAAACTGAGAGGGTTGATTCAACAAAAAAGAATAAAAAAAAAACAAAATCTTATTAATCTTATTAAAGCAGCTCCATTGTAGAATTTAGACCTAACCATAAATTGAAAAGCGATGGGAACGACGGAACCTGTGAATACAAAAGATTCCATGAAAATTAGAAATCTTACTGATTCATTAGATGGGATGGCGGAAGAAACTAAAAATTCATGGTTTTTTGAGGAGTTGTGGACGAACCCAACATTACATCTTCAATTTATAATCAGAGAGTCAATATTCGCCCGCGAAAATCCCGCGATTCTATTTCATTTTCTATTTTAGAAAAAAATATGTATATTAGTGTATATTATTTTAATTATTATTCTTTTTTCGGTTCCAGATTTTTCAATCGATTTATTTGCGAGGAGCCGTATGAGGTGAAAATCTCATGTACGGTTCTGTAATAGAGATGGAATTGAGAAATAACCATCAACTATAACCCAAAAAGAACGAGATTCCGCAAACATCATAGAGGGAAATTAAAAGGAAACGCCTCTCGCGGTAATAAAATTTGCTTCGGAAAATATGCTCTTCAGGCACTTGAGCCCGCTTGGATCACATCTAGACAACTAGAAGCGGGTCGACGGGCAATGTCACGAAATGTTCGCCGGGGTGGACAAATATGGGTCTGCATATTTCCAGACAAACCAGTTACAGTAAGACCTACCGAAACGCGTATGGGTTCGGGAAAAGGATCGCCTGAATATTGGGTAGCTGTTGTTAAACCCGGAAAAATACTTTATGAAATGGGAGGGGTCCCAGAAAATATCGCTAGAAAGGCGATTTCAATAGCGGCATCCAAAATGCCTATACGAACTCAATTCATTTTTTCCAAATAATCATTAGAACGAATGTTAGTATGAAAAAAGGAAATTCTCCGTTTCTTTTTTTTTTTGAACACACAATATTTTTTTTATTTCAACTTTTTGACTGAAAGATAAGAAAAAAGGATATGATTCAACCTCAAACCTATTTAAATGTAGCCGATAATAGCGGAGCGCGCGAATTGATGTGTATTAGAATCATAGGAGCTAGTAATCGACGGTATGCTTATATGGGTGACATTATTGTCGCTGTAATCAAAAAAGCAGTGCCAAATTCATCGTTAGAAAGATCTCAAGTCATCAGAGCTGTAATTGTACGTACCTCTAAAGAACTAAAACGTCATAATGGTATAATAATAAAATATGATGATAATGCAGCCGTTCTCATTGATAAACAGGGAAATCCAAAAGGAACTCGAATTTTTTCCGCAATAGCCCGAGAATTGAGACAGTTAAATTTTACTAAAATAATTTCACTCGCACCCGAGGTGCTATAATCTGATATAATACGTTATACTTGATATTTGATGGAGTATCCCCATGAATCGGTAGTAGGATTTATATATATATTATATAAATATAAAGGGGATCCATACATAAATATCCATGAACAGGATCTATGGTCCTTATACACACATAGACCTAAGGATACATACATCAAGGGTTATTGGAGATTCCATGTACTAATTCATGATTTAACATGTACAGAATAAAAGCCTTTCATTTGTTTATTTTCGAGAAAAATATTAAAATAAAAATGAAATATATACTCTCTTCAACCGGGTTATTCTACCTCTTATAAATAAAAAAAAAAAAACAGCTCCGTTATCTTAGAAAGAAAACCCTATTATCTTCCACCTAATAGCATAAAAAAACATAATTACAGGAGGCTATCATGAACAAAGATATGATCGGAAATATGTTCACATTGTTACGCAATGCGGACATGAATAGAAAAAGAATTATTCCAATACCGTTCACTAAGATGAACGAAAACATTGTTCAAATTCTTTTACGACAGGGTTTTCTTGAAAACGTCAGAAAACATCGAGAAAGCAACAAAAAGTTTTTAGTTTTAACTCTAAAGTATAGAAGAAATAATAAAGGATCATATCCTTTTAAAAGTTGTTTAAATTTTAAACAGATTAGTACGCCCGGTCTACGAATATATTCTAACTATCCCAAAATCCCAAAAGTTTTGGGAGGAATAGGGATTGTAATTCTTTCTACTTCTAGGGGTATAATCACCGATCGACAGGCTCGATTAGAAAAAATAGGAGGTGAGATAATATGCTTAATATGGTAAAATTACTTCTTCCGATTACGAAACACACAGACGATTTTATGAAAGTCATGAAAAAAGAATTTCAGGATGACGACTCCAAATTTATAGTTAGAGACCCAGTAGAACCCTCCGCAGAATTCTATTTTATCCGAATGTATTCGCAATATAATCGAAGAGAAACACGATTTTTATTGTATCGCTTTTATTTAGAAGCCCATATGAATATTTTGTTTGGTGCGCTTCTGGATCCCAATTGGGGCCCTTTGGATGTTGTTATTTTGGCTGGTCCTAGTGACGATGACGATCATGGTGGGTACTTCGCTTAATTTTATTGAATCTATCAATTTACCTAAAGCAACCTGCAACGTTGCAGGTTGCTTTAGGTAAATTGAATTTCAAGAGAAAAAAAAAAACACCCAAGGATATTTCTCTATGATTACCTTACATTTGGTAACCTTCTATATTCCGATTTCGGAACACGCAGACGATTTTCTAGCAGAAATAGACAAAGACCTTAAGTATGAGGGCTTATTTATAAAGGTGAGCTCAGCAGCCACCTCAGATTCATATTTTGTTGTAGGATATATGCAATATGATCGAGAATTTGTACACAGTTTATTGTATCAACATTATTCTCGAAATGCCGGTCGGCAGATTTTGATTTTGGAAGAGATTGATGAAGATTTTGGCCCTATTGATTGATAGGGTTTCTATTCTTGGGGACGTCGATGACGACGACCACCCGACTCTTTTATAACTTGAAAATATTTTTTAGGAGGAACAATTTTAAGTTCAAAATGTAAGGAAACCCCATTTTCTTACAATATATAAATTTGGTATTCAATTTAATTTCTAAGGAGTTAAAAATATGAAAGTAGCGGCCTCTGTTCGTAAAATTTGTGCAAAATGTCGATTGATCCGTAGGCGAGGTCGACTTATAGTAATTTGTTCGAATCCAAAACATAAACAACGACAAGGATAATATTAAATTAATATAAAATATTAAATTAATATAAATTAAGGGCTTTCCATTAATAAGATTTTGAATAGAATTCAAAATCTTATTAATGGAAAGCCCTTTTCTTAAATACTAAATCATACAAATCGAAAAATTTAGATTCTATATTCGAATCTAGTCTATAGTTATAAGTATTCGAATAAATAGAATTGCTTATTGCTTAATATTTGAAAAAAGGGTATTCTATATTAATCGAATTATAGAATACAATAGAATAACTAGTTAGAAAATAGTAAAGAATCCTTTTTGACAGGAAATGGATATATCCATATATTTCGGACTTATCTTTTTTTTTAAATAAAAAAAAAATGGCAAAATCTATACCAAAACTTGGTTCACGGAAAACTGGACGTATTGGTTCGCGTAAGCATCCGCGTAAAATACCAAAGGGGGTTATTTATATTCAAGCTAGTTTCAATAATACCATTGTGACTGTTACAGATGTAGGAGGTCGGGTGATTTCTTGGTCCTCCGCCGGTTCATGTGGATTCAAGGGTACACGAAGGGGGACACCATTTGCCGCTACAACCGCAACGGGAAATGCTCTTCGAACAGTAGTCGATCAAGGCATGCAACGAGCAGACGTCAGCATAAAGGGTCCCGGTCGAGGAAGAGATGCGGCATTAAGAGTTATTGTTCGAAGTGGGATACTATTAAACGTTATACGGGATGTAACCCCTATACCATATAATGGATGTAGGGCTCCTAAAAAAAGACGTGTGTAAAACTAACAATAAATATGAAAGAAAAAGATTTCAAGAGAAATAAACAATTAAATCAAGAGTTTCATAAAAATAGATTACTATGATTCGAGAAAAACTAAAAGTATCTACTAAGACACTACAGTGGAAGTGTGTTGAATCAAGGGTAGACAGTAAGCGTCTTTATTATGGACGCTTTATTCTGTCTCCACTTCTGAAAGGTCAAGCAGATACAATAGGCATTGCAATGCGAAGAATTTTGCTCGGAGAAATAGACGGAACATGTATCACACGTGCAAAATCTGAGAAAATACCACATGAATATTCTACCGTAGTAGGTATTCAAGAATCAATACATGAAATTTTAATGAATTTGAAAGAAATTGTATTGAGAAGTAATCTGTATGGAACTCGGGAGGCGTCTATTTCTTTCAAAGGTCCTGGATATGTAACTGCTCAAGACATCATTTTACCACCTTCGGTGGAAGTCATTGATAAGACACAACATATAGCTAACCTAACGGAACCTATTAATTTGTGTATTGAATTACAAATTGAGAGAAAGCGGGGATATCGTATAAAAACACTAAACAACATTCAAGATGGAAGTTATACTATAGATGCTGTATTCATGCCTGTTAGAAATGCAAATTATAGTATTCATTCTTATGTGAATGGAAATGAAAAACAAGACATACTATTTCTCGAAATATGGACAAATGGAAGTTTCACTCCTAAGGAAGCACTTTATGAAGCCTCCCGGAATTTGATTGATTTATTTATTCCTTTTTTACATGCAGAAGAAGAAAACTTCAATTTGGAAAACAATCAACACAAAATGACTTGGCCCCTTTTTACTTTTCATGATCATGATAGATTCGTTAAGGATAAACTAACGAACACTCAAAAAGAAATTACATTGAAATCCATTTTTATTGACCAATTAGAATTGCCTCCCCGGATCTATAATTGTCTTAAAAAGTCCAATATACATACAGTATTTGAATTTTTGAATAAGAGTCAAGAAGACCTTATGAAAATTGAACATTTTCGCGTAGAAGATTTAAAAAATATATTAAACATTTTACAAATCGAAAATCATTTTGTATAAATTGAAAATCCATTGGATTTTTTTGAATCTTTCATTTTTTTTTTATTTATAAAAAGAAAGCTTCCAATATTAAATTTGAATCTTTAGCACAAATCAATATATTCAGAATAGGTATAAAATGAAATAGATGGATCTAGGGATTAGTCATTTCAAAGTGAATTTTCCCTAGATACACAATACACCTGTCATGATATTTTATTTGACAATAGAATCAATTTAAAAAATCCCTAACGTTAGGGATTTTTCAATAGGTAATGTTGCTCCAATACCCAACCAAAGAGCCACGACGGTACCAATCAAAAAGACGGTTGTTGCTACTGGACGCCGAAATGGGTTTTGGAACTTATTAACATTTTCCAAAAAAGGTACTGTTAATAATCCCGCGGGTACTGAAACCATTAAAAGAACGCCCAATAATTTATTGGGTACGGTACGAAGTATTTGAAATACGGGAAAAAAATACCATTCGGGCAATATTTCCAAAGGAGTTGCAAACGGATCCGCGGGTTCCCCAATCATTGATGGTTCGAGAACCGCTAAGCCTACGTTACAGGCAATAGTACCCAGAATAACTACTGGAAAAATATATAAAAGATCGTTAGGCCATGCGGGTTCGCCATAATAATTATGACCCATCCCTTTGGCCAATTTCGCTCTTAATACAGGATCCGTCAAATCAGGTTTTTTTGTTATTGGGATAGGTGAATTCTTATAGATCCATCCTCCGAAAGAACCGGACATGATAATTTTGCATCATCCGGCTCGAGCACGAATCAAACAAACTGAATGCAGACATAGAAATTCTTTATATGTTAGTCACTCATATATCATGATTCTATGTAATAATATGTAATAAAATGGATTTAATTGTTTTTTTTTCGAAATTACAACTATCCATTGTAAATGCAAAAAATTCAGTTCTTATTTTTAAGTAAATGCTTTTCACCCAAGTAAGTTTTCAAAATCCAAAGTTCTTTCTGGGTGATCTCAAACCTTTCGCCTGGTATACCTCAAAAAAAGAATTTTCGGAATTTTTGACATAGAAAGGATTTACTTGTTACTAATATAATACAACCCGCTTTTTCTTTAGATCTACTTGTTTAACTCCGATAGTATCATAAATTGAGTCAATGCATAGGAAATGAATGCATTTCCATACTATTAAGTTTAATGAAATACATGTTACATAATTTAGATTATATCATTTTACTTATTTTACTGGATATTACGGAGCCTGTTCATGCACAGGATATGATCGAGTCTGATCATAGAAAATATTTTCTTCAAGCGAACCGGACTGACTATCCTCTGTAGAGGACTGGCGCCGTGGTTGGAACAAAGACACATTTAATTGTGAATTCAAATGTGGCAGATAAGATGAAGTCATATATCTGCATGGCCCAATCAATAGTTCAAGTCATACACTCCCATAATCCATTCTTTTTTCGGAGAGTTCCCTTCCACTATTCGTGTATGTCAAATAAAGAATCCAATTTATTTTGTTAAGTGGAAGGGAAATATCCAAATACATGTCTTATTCAAAAAAAATAATGCATATTTGTAGCAATGAAATACTATTACTCCTCCCCCAAATGATTTATTACAAATATCTATGATTCATATTCTCTATAAAGGACCGGAAATTCCTTGCTTACGTATCATTGGAAAGTGCATTAACATGAATACGGCAGTAAGTAGAGGTAATACAAAAGTATGTAAACTATAAAAACGAGTCAAGGTAGATTGTCCCACACTAGCGCTGCCGCGCAATAACTCTACCACCGAGGATCCTATTACAGGAATAGCATCGGGTACACCTGTTACAATTTTGACTGCCCAATAACCAATTTGGTCCCAAGGTAAAGAATAACCAGTTACACCAAAGGATGCAGTCAATACACCCAAAATTACACCTGTAACCCAAGTCAATTCGCGAGGTTTTTTAAAACCACCAGTGAGATACACGCGAAATACGTGCAAGATCATCATTAATACCATCATACTTGCTGACCATCGATGAACTGATCGGATTAACCAACCAAAGTTAGCCTCAGTCATTATATATTGAACAGAAGCAAAAGCCTCCGTAACGGTTGGACGATAATAAAAAGTCATAGCAAAACCCGTCGCTACTTGGACTAAAAAACAAGTAAGTGTAATTCCTCCTAAACAATAAAATATATTTACATGAGGAGGGACATATTTACTAGTTATATCATCGGCAATGGCCTGAATCTCAAGACGTTCTTCGAACCAATCATAGACTTTATTGAGATAGGTAAACCAAGGAACCCCCCTTCGAACCGTATATGAAAATTTCATCTCGTACGGCTCAAACAAAAAGACTCAAATACTGGTTATTTGGAAAACAGATATGTGTAATAGAAAGTTTGAAACTTCTGAAGTTAATCCTATGATTCCAGTCTTTTTTGAAGATCCAAAAAATAGAAATCTACAAGATATTCTTAGTGTTTATAATGCCAAAATTTCAAGTCGGCTCACTCGTCTTTTCTCTTGATCCTTACAGGCCTCTTGAATATTCTATTATTTACTTCATTTTTTTTGTATTGTGTATGTAATAAGATTTGACTTCTGTTTTTTTTTTTTATTGATAAGAATTTTCTTGTTAAGACCCTATAGAATCAATGGAAAACCTGAGATTCATACCAGAACCACGATGATTTCCAAAAAAACCTTTAATCGAAGTCCAAGAATTCCCTGAGTAAGAACTGCTAGATCATCACTTATTCAATTTCAATAAATAGATATAATGAAAAAAAAAAAATACAAAGAAATGGATAAGCGGCGGCCGAATAAAATTCCATTTCTTTTTCTAAATGAATTCTTCTAACTCTTTCATTTTTTTTCGTCCGGTTGCGAGGTCTAAATATAAATATTAAGTATGAATCATAGTTCTAACACTTTAGAATCTATTTATTTTCTATATTCCGTGCTCCAGATACTAGAATAAATATCTGACGGGGTAAAGCCATCTATCAAGATAAGATGACGTATCCATTTTATGTTCTGTACTATCAATAGGATCCATTATAACAAGTCACACACTCATATTCCGGAAATAGAGAAACAAAGAAGTTTCGCGGTCCAACTACCAAATCAAAATGGAATGGTCTAAAAATGAACGATCTAAATGCTAAACTTGACTTTTCTATTGAAAAGCTAGTTAGTTGGTTCTTGTGAATCGAATTCTCTAATTCATGGAAATTTGGTCCAGTAAAAGGGACGAATTATAAATCTCTAAAATAATAGAGAGAAATACCGCAAATAGGGCCATTGCAACCCCCATCCAAGGGGTAGTTCCCCACCCCGGAGCTACTTTACCATATTCTGAATTCAATGGTTTCAATAAATCTCCTACAACAGTTCGTCTTGGACCAGATCTAGAACTACCCTCAACGGTTTGTGTAGCCATAAATCCTATTTTTTTATTGAGATCTGTTGACTTTGTATACCATTCCGCTGTAGATAAAGGATCTTACCCTATAGATCCATTGTAGTCTTGATATTATAGAATCATGGAAACAGCAACCCTAATTGCCATCTCTATATCCGGTTTAATTGTAAGTTTTACTGGGTATGCCTTATATACTGCTTTTGGGCAACCCTCTCAACAACTAAGAGATCCATTCGAAGAACATGGGGACTAGTTGAAGTAATGAGCCCCCAATATTACGATATTGGAGGCTCATTACTTCATTCAATTGAGATAATTCTCAATCATTTCGTGTTTTTAGTGGGAACTTTAGGGGGTTCTCTAAAAAAAATAGCGAAAAAAATGATTCCTAAAGTCGAGACTAAGAGGAATGTATAAACCAATGCTTCCATAGATTTGATCGTGGTTTACAATTATAGCTTTCATACCTGTTTTGGGGGATTATCTCCTGGATAAAGAAAAAGAAAGAACAAGAGTAAAACAAAATGGAATCAAGATTTATCTAGTTCCCTAATATCAAATTCACATAACAAAAAAAAAATCGAATCGAAAAGGAACAAACCTATTTCTATCAGACTCCCTGTTTTTTTGTAGTTGGATCTCCAAGTTTTTGGAATGCTCCAAATTCTACTTGCGCATCCAAATCTGGATCAATACCAGCAAAAACATCTCTGAACAAGGTTCTAGCACCATGCCAAATGTGTCCGAAAAAGAAGAGCAGAGCAAACGAAGCATGTCCAAAAGTAAACCAACCCCTTGGACTGCTACGAAAAACACCATCCGATTTTAAAGTAGCACGATCTAATTCAAAAATTTCACCCAATTGAGCACGTCGAGCATATTTTTTCACAGTAGCAGGATCGCTATAACTGACTCCATTGAGTTCGCCACCATAGAATTCAACAATTACACCTACTTGTTCGACACTATACTTCGATTCTGCCCTTCGAAAAGGAACATCTGCTCTAACAATTCCGTCTCCGTCTACCAAAACAACCGGAAAAGTTTCAAAAAAGGTAGGCATACGACGTACAAAAAGTTCATGCCCCTCTTTGTCTCTAAAGATAGGATGCCCTAACCAACCAACCGCTATTCCATCTCCATTGTCCATTGAGCCCGCTCTAAACAAACCCCCTTTTGCCGGATTATTACCGATGTAATCATAAAAAGCTAATTTTTCAGGAATTTTAGACCAAGCTTCTGATAAACTTTGATTTTCGACTAGCCCACTACCAACTCTTCGATATATTTCTTGCTGGAAGTATCCCTGATCCCATTGATAACGAGTAGGACCAAATAATTCAATCGGGGTAGTTGCTGAACCATACCACATAGTTCCAGCAACAACAAAAGCTGCAAAAAATACAGCAGCGATACTACTGGAAAGGACGGTTTCAATATTTCCCATACGCAATCCTTTGTATAAACGTTGAGGTGGACGCACACTAAGATGGAAAAGACCCGCTAATATGCCCAATGTCCCTGCTGCAATATGATGAGAGGCTATTCCCCCCGGAACAAAAGGATCAAAACCGTCCACACCCCATGCGGGATTTACAAATTGTACCCTTCCTGTTAGTCCATAAGGATCGGATACCCATATTCCAGGACCAAACAATCCTGTTACATGAAAGGCGCCAAAACCAAAACACGCCACCCCTGCAAGAAATAAATGAATTCCAAATATTTTTGGCAAATCCAAAGAAGGTTTTCCAGTACGTTCATCACAAAAGATTTCTAGATCCCAATAGACCCAATGCCAAATAGCCGCCAAAAAGCACAAGCCCGAAAACACAATATGTGCCGCGGCCACACCTTCGTAACTCCAAATACCCGAATTTGTTATAGTGCCTCCTGTAATATTCCAACCACCCCACGAATTGGTTATTCCTAAACGAGTCATGAAGGGTATAACGAACATACCCTGTCTCCACATTGGGTCAAGAACAGGGTCAGAGGGATCAAAAACTGCTAATTCATATAGAGCCATCGAACCGGCCCAACCAGCAACCAGAGCTGTATGCATTATATGGACAGAAAGTAAACGGCCGGGATCATTTAATACAACGGTATGAACACGATACCAAGGCAAACCCATGAAAATACCCCTTATATTAACAAAAAATAGACACTATGTAACTTTATTGCACTGTAAAAAACTATGCTTGCTATAGACCCTCCCCTTAATTAGTATTAGTAAATTATCTCACATTAAAGAATTTATATTTGTTCGAGTTTTTTAGAAACAAAGGAGCATTCTATTCGTAGGAACAAAAAGAAGCAGATCTATTCTATATCCGATAAGTAACAATACGCAATGGTGGTGGGGGTTTACTTTTTTTGATATGCGTGTTTATATCAGTGAATGCAGACAATGGATACTAATACAAGAACAACGAATCCTTTTTTTCTTCAAAATGAACATTCGTTGTTCTTATATTAGACACAAAAAGTCTACGTATGGGTCTTTCTTGGTTTCATTACAAAGATAGAGCTTTATATATATAAAATATAAAAAAATATATATATAAAATATAAAAAAAAAATGAAAAAATGGAAATATTTTCGTTTACTCAACTCATGTCATGAGTTGATCAATAAATCGGTTGATTTGGAATCATAGGCTGGGTAGATGTCACAGATGATGAATTGATTTCTTACCTATGTAACTATATTTTTCTTTTTGTTCATCCGTAATAATGGATTCATGAATCCATTATTTTCAATTGTATCTTTCAATTGGTATTTTTTGCTTACCTATTTGGATCTAAAAAAAATGGAAACTTAGGAAAGTGCTTTATAAACATATGTATAAAAAGAATATATTTCATCTAGTTTCCTTATGCCCACTATAACCAGTTATTTAGGTTTTATACTAGCAGTTTTAACTATAACCGCAGGTATTTTTATCAGTCTGAGTAAGATACGACTTATTTGATTTGCAATTTAGAGATGAATTGGAAATTGTAGAATATTTTGGATATTGATAGTTTCTTATCATATTTCCAATTCTTGGTCATTGAGATTCATGGTCAATATAAATTCATATTTAAGGATCGATATTATCCCCACCTTATTTTACTTTCAACCAAACTCAAATGATTGAAGTTTTTCTATTTGGAATCGTGTTAGGTCTAATTCCTATTACTTTGGCTGGATTATTTGTAACGGCCTATTTACAATACCGACGTGGCGATCAGTTGGATATTTGATTTAGTACTGTCTCTTTTGTTTATTGACCTCCTATTTTTTTTTTTAATCCTAATTGACAGGAGATCCAATTAACACTTTTTTTTGATTAGACTAGACTGTTATCCCATTATTTTAGTCTCATTCTCCATCTCAGAAGAATGGTATCACGCTCTGTAGGATTTGAACCTACGACATCGGGTTTTGGAGACCCGCGTTCTACCGAACTGAACTAAGAGCGCTTTCTTTTCCTAAAGAATTTTATGAAATGGCAATACATATTGCATGCATACAAACTCAATATGGAAAACTATTCATATAACTTGAGTATCTATGTCCAATTTGAATCGCTCAAAATTGATCTCTTGTTACTGCTCATACGATAACTAATCGTTAGGAATAGGGATGACAGGATTTGAACCTGTGACATTTTGTACCCAAAACAAACGCGCTACCAAGCTGCGCTACATCCCTTGACATAAGTTTCCAGTGTCATTCTAAAAAATTTTTGTCTTGTTTTCCACATTCTTCCATTATATATGGAATATATCCTTCCTTTTTTTTTTGTTTTTTTTTTTTTTACTTTCTTAGATCGATCATATAAAGAACAAATATTCTGATAGAATAGTTATATTCAATTAATATAAATAATTTTAAACCGGGAATAGATAGGATATATAAATAATAAGATACAAAGAGTATAATAACAAGAACAAAGAATATACAAATAAGAATAATATATATATATAATAGAATTTAGAATAATAGTCTATTATTCTAATTCTTATAAAAAAAGTACTCTATAAAAAAATATCTAATGAATTGTTGTACAATTCAATTTGGATTCGGACTTCCCCCGACAAATCCAAGTGATTTTATTAATAAAAAAACATGGAATCATATTCCTATATTCTGTATTATTAGGTATTCAAAATTACAAGAAAAAACGAAGGAGGATTGGAAATGCGAGATCTAAAAACATATCTCTCTGTGGCACCAGTGGCAAGTACTTTATGGTTCGCGGCTCTAGCGGGTCTCTTGATCGAAATCAATCGTTTATTCCCAGATGCATTGACATTCCCCTTTTTTTGATTCTAGTTATTGGCACGGGAAAGGGTGACGAAGATTAGGGATCCAATAAAATATCTGTGATTCAATCCCTCTTCGTTGCTTTTTTTATACTAGAATAATAAATTAAGGAAATTCAAAAAGGTGGATTGGGCCTCCGTGAAATTTTGAATTTTGCCCAGGTTTCGTTTAAATGGAATTGAATTAATACTTCAATTCCATTGCTATTAATAACTATTAGAATTCTGAATAGTCAGACCAGAAATGGAATTATTAGGGTAGGGGCAATAATATCATAAAAGATATTTAAATAAAAACAGAAATACTATACTGTAATTCGAAATATATTTCGAAAGCATTGTAGTAGTGAATTATTACTGTACTATATAAAATGAATTGGAACAAAATATTTCAGAATTTTATTTTGACTTATCAACTTATATTTTTTTTCGTTCCTTTTTTCTTCTTCCCTTCGAATCTTAAAATCGAAGAGTTAAGTGAATAAAAAAAACCAAAGGAGGCTCATGGCTAAGGGTAAAGATATCCGAATAACTGTTATTTTAGAATGTACTAGTTGTGATAAAAAGAGTGTTAATAAGGAATCGAGAGGTATTTCTCGATATATTACTCAAAAGAATCGACACAATACGCCTAGTCGATTGGAATTGAGAAAATTCTGTCCCTTTTGTTGCAAACATATGATTCACGCAGAGATCAAGAAATAGAGAAAATGGATTACTTGTGTATTACCCTTAGGAGGTAAATTGAAAAAATTAAATAACATAAAAATGAATTATATAGATATCAGAGAAATTATCTTCTCTATATTCTATAAATAAAATTCTATAACATGAAATTATATACATATATCATTATATAGGATCTATTTCCTTATATAAAAAATAAAATTTATTAAAAAAAAAAAAAAAAAAATAAGAATATATATAACTAAAACAAATCCTTTGTTTTATAACAAACGGGATTTTCGGTATAGGAATAAACAAACCATGGATAAATCTAAGCGACTGTTTGTTAAATCATCTAAGCTACTGTTTGTTAAATCGAAGAAGAAGAAATCAATTCGTAGGAGGTCGCCCCTAATCCAATTTGGGGATCGAATTGATTATAAAAACTTGAGTTTACTTTTCAAACTTGTCACTCGAGAAGGCAAAATTTTATCTAGACGTGTTAATAAATTGACCTTAAAACAACAACGATGGATTACGATTGCTATAAAACAAGCTCGTATTTTATCTTTGTTACCTTTTGGAAGTTCGTCACCTCTTCTTAAAATTGCAAAAAAAAAATATGAAAAAAAATATGAAAAAAAAAAAAAATATGAAAAAAGCAAGTCGATTACTAGAACTCCTGTTCTAAAAAAAAAAAAATAGAGTTACTTTACTTCATTAATTGAATCTAAACTCAAAGTTTATGCGGATTGGTATTTTTTTTTGAGCGTGGTTTATTATTTTCATAATTCATATGAATTCTATTTTATCATACAAATCTCTTTTATTCTACCACCTTCCCGGAGTTCACTCTCCGGGGAAGTTTTATTAATGATATCGTTGGCAATCGTAAAAAGACAATTCCCCTTTAATATAGCTATTTGTGCAACGATTTTACGATTAAGAAGCAATTGATTCTTGTACAGATTATACATTAAATTACTATAGTAGATTTTTTCTTTATTCTGTCGAATTATTGCATTTATTCGACTGATCCACAAACTTCGAAAGTCCCTTTTTTTCCTATCTCTATCCCGCTGAGACGAAACCAAAGCTTTTCTTCTCTGTTGCGAAATAGTTCGAGTAAGAGCTCCGCGAAAGCTTGATGTAAAGGAACGACTTTTTGTCCTCCGTTTTCGAGCGATGGATCCTCGTTTAGTTCTGATCATTGGATAAATGAGACTTCGATGAATAACTATTTTGATTTTTTCTTTCAGTTATTCTTTTATCCTTTCTAGTATATTACTAACAACATGGATTCTTCCAATATATAAAATAAAAATTCCAATGGCTTTTGCTACTATAACCTTCCCAACCACGATTTTTTTTCATTTTTTCTAAGTATAAGTATTGAAACTCTAAATAATAACTTCTATTGATACTAGGTATGCCAAAAACCATAGTAAATAAAATAAACAAAGAAATGGTGGGTTCCATCGTTTCTATGATTACTTGTTAAACGGTGAGGTCCTCTCTATACACCGGAGCCCCTTCCTTCATTGAATCTTGATTCAATCAATGTTATTGTGAATTTGTACAGTTCACACTTCTGGGCTCTACCCATGAAATATCTAGTAATAGGTCTTTCACAATGAAATCTAGCTATACAGTAACGGTATTTAAGTATGAAGATTAGCTGGGTAGTTGACCCTCTTAGTCCGTTCTAAATTTAGGGCATAATTTGTTTTTCTTTCAAATAGGATTTTTCCCGCTTAATGGGAAACTACTTTATCCCCAAGGGGAATATACTTTGCATCTTAAATTGAAAATGAAGGTGATTTGGTTTGCACCAATTGAGAAACCATAAATTTGATACAAAATTTATACACAATAGAATTATATATATACAATTCTTATTAATAGAATCGATTTTTTAATTTGAGTATATGATCTAAACGAGTCGCACATACACCCTATTACATGTTCCTCGGCGTTGAGGGCATCCCCGAAGAGCGGGAGATTTTGTTACAGTCCGGATTGGCTGTCTTGCGTTTCTAATAAGTTGTTTTATAGTTGGCATGGTGAATCATATACATAATGAGCTGGTTTCGATCAATCCTAACCCAATAATTTCCATTTAGAATTTATTCGACTCTATGAAATCTGGTTGTTAAGACGATTAAAAAGAGAAAAGACAACATCTCATGCATGTATTTATTAGGAATAAATCTGTGTTTATTAGGGACAAAGGTTTAGGAATAAATCCACTATTCCCAGAAGAAAAAAAATAGTGGGGACAGAAATAGTTTGAAAGCAAATTCTGTGTTTAGTAGGAATAAAAAGGACAGAAATAGTCCAAACATCAATATTGATTCCAACTATCAATATTGACATATGCAAATTTTGCATTTAAAAAAAAGAATCTGCTCCGGAATCAAAAATTGCTTCCGTAGGCAAAGAATCTGATACGGAATCAATAATTCCGTAGGCTTGGGCTTCTTCGGGTGACATAAAATGATCCCTTTCCAGGTCTTTAGATATCTGCCATACCGGTTTGCGTGTTCTTTGCGAATAAATAGCTGTTATTGTTTCTCGAAGTATCACCATTTCATCTGCTTCCAGCATACATTCTCCTGATGGTCCCTCATAAGGGGCACTATGAGGTTGATGGATCATTACCCTGATAGTATAATATATTTTGGTTTTTTCTCTCAATCTTGACTTAAAAAAATAAGAAAGAAGGGATATTCAAAAGAACTTCAATTTAAATTGAAAGCCGTACAGGCAAGCATCTTTTGGATTTTTTATATAGCATACGGCTCTATACTTTTAATTTTTCATTTTTTTTACCTTTCATTGAAGAAATAAAAATATATATATATATACCGGGTCTATCAGACCCAGATCAGTAAAGAATCCAATAACCATCTTTCTTTTTTTTTTTTTTAGAATATTTTAAAAAATTTAAAGACTATGATGATTCCGTTGCTCTCTTAATTTCGTGTAGTTTTTGATTCAGCAATCCCAAAGTTTCTTTTTTTTTTTTTCAAATGAAGTAAAAAAAAAATCGTGACACTAAAAGAGGCTCTAATTAATAGATAAGAGGAAATATAAAATTGTAAATACCCCTTCCCCTTTTTCCTACTACTCTTTCGATATAGAATCGAATGATTTAAAAAAAAATTATTTTTGCATATCGAACTCAGAGTGCCATGCTTTTTTTACTTCATATTGGCGTAGGCATAGTCTTCTTCTACAAATAAGAATCATTGGCGCCAAGCGTGAGGAAATGCTAGACGTTTGGTAATTCCGCCTCCTGCCAAAATAAGAGATGCCATTGAAGCGGCTAATCCCATGCATATTGTATGTACTTGTGCTTCTACAACTTGCATAGTATCAAAAATGGCCATTCCAGACATAACCTCTCCGCCGGGAGAATTTATAAACAGATACAAATCTTTGTTCTTGTTCTCTAAACTGAGATATATCATCATACCAGCAACTTGATTTGCTAGTTCACTCTCAATCTCGTCACCTAAAAAAAGAAGTCTGCTGTAAAAAAGTTGATGGTATAAGTCAACCCAAGTAGCTTCATCCTCGCCAGGAATTTGAAAGGCTACCTTTGGAACACCCACTGGCATAAAAAAATGATGCAGTTGCCTGACATCAGCATATTACTTTAATATAAAATTGTGCAGAGTACAGAATGAGTTTATTTTGTTAAAAATAATTTTTATTTCGCCAGATAACATAAAAAAAAAACAAGCCTAAAATAAGGGCAAGTTTTTATGAATAGGTCATTCTTGGATATGTGTCTACTGATATTGATATTATTGTTACGTGTTACTGGACGACTAATGAATTGAATTCTGGAAAATGAAATTCAAGAAGGGATTCTAACAAAAAGGATCTTCGACAACCCCCAAAAAGTATATTTCTATGTTTCCTATCGAATTGAATTCTAGAAATATTATTATTTCCTTCATGAATTATATTATTAGAAATCAATTCATGCTATTCACCACATTTTCATTGATCCTCCATTTATAGTCCGAAGCTAAGAAAGAATCAATGTAAAGAACCCCTATCTTATATTATAGTCTTAAACTTTGAGGAATTTTCGATTCAGTACATCGAAACAACCAGAAAAAAAGAAATTTTATTTGGTAGTAGTTGATCTTGTCACTGATTGTGAAATTTCGTTGCTGTCTTCGAAGAAGGATAGCTATACTGATTGCGTCGATTCAAAAGAGACCCTTGGTACTCCATTGCCGATCGTAACCAAAAATAAAATTTCAGTCAATTTATACTTACTGATCTGATCTTTTATGGAATCGATCCCCCTTTGACTGTATAAGAATATGTGGAGCTCGGCATGTCTGGAAGCACAGGAGAACGTTCTTTTGCTGATATTATTACCAGTATTCGATACTGGATTATTCATAGCATTACTATACCCTCCCTATTCATTGCGGGTTGGTTATTTGTCAGCACGGGTTTAGCTTACGATGTATTTGGAAGCCCCCGTCCAAACGAGTATTTTACAGAAACCCGACAAGGAATTCCTTTAATAACTGGCCGTTTTGATTCTTTGGAACAACTCGATGAATTTAGTAGATCTTTTTAGGAGGCTCCAATGACCATAGATAGGACCTATCCCATTTTTACAGTACGATGGTTGGCTGTTCACGGACTAGCGGTACCCACCGTTTCTTTTTTGGGATCAATATCAGCAATGCAGTTCATCCAACGATAAACCTAATCCGAATTATAGAGCTATGACACAATCAAACCCAAATGAACAAAATGTTGAATTGAATCGTACCAGTCTCTACTGGGGTTTATTACTCATTTTTGTACTTGCTGTTTTATTTTCAAATTATTTCTTCAATTAATAGAAATTAAGATAATAGTATATATATTAGGAATTCTCTTATCCTATTCGGAAGGATCTCATTTCATAATTATCTATGACTGTTTAGGTCTCTAGTATGACTTACTACTTGATCAAATGTGGAGGAAAGTGGGATAAATAAATGGCCAATACTACTGGAAGAATTCCTCTTTGGATAATAGGTACTGTAGCTGGTATTGTTGTGATCGGTTTAATTGGTATTTTCTTTTATGGTTCATATTCCGGATTGGGATCATCCCTGTAATAATCGGATGAATTTCGTTTTCGAAATGAAAGCATAAGAACTCAACAGGGATCCACTCTTTCTTTGATGAATTCGAGGGGGTCCCGTTGAGTTATTCATAATCAGAATATTTTGGTAATTGAGTCAATAGATAACTTTATTCTATGTTTCCAAAAATTCCATTTCCTTTTTTTAGGATCTTAATGAAAAAGGAACTTCATTAATTGGTTCAAAACATTTTTTCTGGATAATATCTGTCGAAACTTTTTCTTTCAACTTGAAAGAAAAATAAAAGAAAGAAGCAATTAGTTGATTTACTTCTTCTGGGTGGCCCAATAATATATAATAATTATAGTGTGTAAGAATTGGGAATTCTAGAATCTATTTTCTAGCGGTCAAATATTCTGTAGAACCAAACCTTTTTGATACTAATGATACTAACGGAATCTTACTAGAAGTCTTTTTTTTGACATTAAATGAAATTCATAGTAAAAAAAATATTAATATCAAATTAGAACTATTAAAAAAAAAAATAAATCGAAATATTCAATTTCATTAAGCTAACAAATATGGAAAAAATGCAGAAGCGTTCATATATTGGACATAAGTTTGTATAGAAGGTTTTTCTTCTATCGCTTCGCCAACGAAACGAAAAATGGAATTCTATTCCCCGTCCTACCTATCCAATCTAATTCAAGACCCAATCAGTAGACAGACACTACAGCAGTAGTAGAGTGAAAAGACTTTGACTTCAAGATTGATCTATTCCTTTTTATTTCACTACTCGAATTCATTTTTCATGGAATCCGAGACGCAAAGATTGAAAGCATTTTAATGCGTAGAATTTTGAATCAAACAAGTCTCAAGACAAGAACGCTTTCCCTTGCTTCCACATGGAAAAAAGACAAAGTTTTTGTATGAACAAAACGGAATACATTATCTTGTCGATCAGGCGACACCCGGATTTGAACTGGGGAAAAAGGATTTGCAGTCCCCTGCCTTACCACTCGGCCATGCCGCCAAAAAACCTGATAAAAAAAAAATGGATCAGAATATCCCTCCTCTCCAAAAAACCAACGTATACCTTTTCAGTCACAAAAGAAAAGTAAAAATTTCGGGACAAATAGCAAGCAACCATTAATTACAAATTCCGGAAGAATTCAGGAATCTTGATTTTTTAGAATCCTTCTCTATTTCCATTATAAGAAGAACTGTTAATATATGTCAACTCCAGAATATCCATTTTCATTGTTACACATTATCTAATCGGGTATCAATTCTAGATTACAGGGAATTTTCAATAAATTCTCGTACTTTCATTATTTTGCCAATTTTTCATTAAATAGATTGATGAATGAATAGAAAAATTAACACAACATATGCTGTCTCGAACAAATAGGCCTGCAATAACGTAAGAGACATATATAGATAGCTATAGTTGAAGTTAGATCTATGCCAAGTCTTTTTATGCACTGCAAACCTCCAATTCTAAAATAAAGGGTCAAAATATCTCTCTTCTTTGTGAATTCTTATTCTTTTTTGAACACTTTAAATGGTAAAGGGCTAAAAAAAATGGTATTTTTTTTTTTCTGATTATTTTATTTTTGATATCTTTCTCTCATGGAGCCGAGCAAATCCTGAATTTATTTTTGGGATATCAATCGAATGGGAATACGGAATATCATACTATACTAATAGTACAAATAGAATTCATTTTTTTTAGATTGTTAAAAATACCCCGACCCGAAGTCTAGGTGAAATGGATCAATTTGTTTCCATTGATATTACAAGTTCAATTCTATTTGTTTGTTTTGTTGCAAATTCTAATTGGAGTATCCAATTTCCTCTTTTCATAATCGGTATTTCATAGACGTAGTTCGGTAAAATTTCATGTGATTCAGTAAAGTAAAAAGAACAGAAATTCCATTATTGCTAAATCTATTCTATTCATGTGATTCGATGAAGAATGACAGCAAATAATGGGCTATTTTCTATAAAAAAGGGGGGGAATAAAAAATGTTTGGGGTTGGGAATGAAGGAATGTCTACACTACCCGGATTGAATCAAATACAATTTGAAGGATTTTGTAGATTCATTGATCGGGGCTTAACAGAAGAACTTTTAAAGTTTCCAAAAATTGAAGATCCAGATCAAGAAATGGAATTTCAGTTATTTGCGGAAACATATCAATTGGTCGAACCCTCAATAAAAGAAAAAGATGCTGTATATGAATTACTTACATATTCCTCTAAATTATATATATCCTCGGGATTAATTTGGAAAAACAGTCTGGATATCCAAGAACAAATTATTTTTATTGGAAACATTCCTCTAATGAATTCCCTGGGAACTTTTATAGTAAATGGAATATACAGAATTGTAGTCAATCAAATATTGCAAAGCCCCGGTATCTATTATCGGTCAAAATTGGACCATAACGGAATTTCAGTCTATACTGCCACAATAATATCAGATTGGGGAGGAAGATTAGAGTTAAAAATGGATAGAAAAGCAAGGATATGGGCTCGTGTAAGTAGGAAACAGAAAATATCTATTCTAGTTCTATCATCAGCTATGGGTTCGAATTTAAGCGAAATTCTTGCGAACGTTTGTTACCCCGAAATTTTCTTGTCTTGCCTCACTGAAGAGGAGGAAGAAAACATAGGGTCAAAAGAAAATGCCATTTTGGAGTTTTATCGACAATTTGTTTGTGTAGGCGGAGATCCCATATTTTCTGAATCTTTATATACGGAATTACAAAAAAAATTTTTTAAACAAAAATGTGAATTAGGAGGAATTGGTCGGCGAAATATGAACCGAAGGCTGAATATGGA